>JADBJO010006238.1:116446-139278 GCA_016801955.1 Conus betulinus
CCTGCTCTCATGGTGACCTCAGTTTCGGTGTCCCTCTCCACGTCTGTGGCCTTGGTTTGGTCTCGTCGGGGTCACCGGTATCGGCGAGTCTATGGGGGCTGTCGTTGGACGGACGTGGTGACGCCCTCCGGAGGGAGAGCTCACTCACGCTGGTTCCGCGACTAAGCAATTATTGTCGTCAGTAGGCGGCTTAGTAGGTGGTGTCCTGCGTATGTTGGATCAGAACAGGCGCCACTGAACACCACTGAAGTGACTCGGCAGCAGTGCAGTGTCTCCTCCGGTGGGTTGCCTCTTGACGACTTGACATTGACTGCTCCCCATTGATTGCCGGTGCCGGGGCTGCGGCGGGACCAGCTGGGCTGTGGCTGTGGACGGGGTGTCAGAATGAGCGGCGTGGGTGCACTGCCTCTGAGGTGGAGCAGAAGTTGGACAGCAAAAAAAAAAAAAAAAAAAAAAAAAAAAAAAAAAAAAAAAAAAAAACAACCTAGAGGTAAACACGTGCAAACTGTCCGAACAGGACAGCATTTTATTAGTCTCAAGTTACGCTTGACTGTCTTTTTTGCTTTTATTTCATTCATTTTGTTTGTATATTTTCTAAGTGAACAATTTGGCTTTGCCAGGTTTTTAGCAGCCCTAATACAGTTCTCCAGATTCTTTGGCAGTTATGAATAATACATCTGGACTTGATTCTTTGTTTTGGAAAGGAAGATGGGCTTTACTACTACAGCATTGCGATGGAATGTGTGTGCCCTCTTTTAACCAGATCTTGCACTGGTTTATGCTTACCTTGAATTTATCTCTTGTGTTGATTTTCAACAGGATTTTTTCATTCTGATGCAGACGTTGTGTCACTCACTGGCAAACTGGCTGATTTGAAACGTTTCAAGTATTTTAATGCCTTTTATATATCATCCTTTGTTTTTTTTTCTTTAAAAAGAAAAGATTTTACATTAGATGTAAGCTGAAACTTTTTGAGCACAAAGCATAGACATAAGGTGAAATGGGAGTGGTTGATAGATGGATTGATGTATTTTCACAGTGAGAAAGGGTTTGATGTATTTTCACATTGAGAAATGGATTGAAGTAGTTTTTCACACAGAGAGAGAAGGATTGTTTGTATTTTCACGTTGAGAGATGGGTTGATGTCTCTTCACAGTGACAGATGGATTGTTGTGGTTTTCACAGTGAGAGACAGATTGATGTATTTTCACAGTGATAGAGATGGATTGATGTATTTTCACAGTGAGAGAGAGAGAGAGATGTATTGTCACAGTGGGAGAGATGGATTGGTGTATTGTCACAGTGGGAGATATATTGATCTATGTTCACAGCGAGAGATGGATTGATGTATTTTCACAGTTCACAGTATTTGAGAGGGATGGATTGATGTGTTTTCACAGTGAGAGCGATGGATTAATGTGTTTTCCACCACGAGAGATGGATTGATGTATTTCCACATTGAGAGACGGATTGATGTAATTTTACAGTGTGAGACTGATAGATGTATTTTCACAGAGAGAGATATGGATTGATGTATTTTCACATAGAGAGAGATGGATTGATGATTTTCACAGCGGGAGAGATGGTTGATGTATTTTCACAGTGAGAGACAGATTGACATATTTTCACATTGAGAGATATGGATTGATGTGTTTTCACAGTGTGAGACTGATAGATGATTTTTTCACAGTGAGAGAGATGGATCGATGTATTTTCACAGTGAGAGAGGTGGATCGATGTATTTTCACAGTGAGAGAGGTGGTTTGATGTATTTTCACAGTGAGATCGATGGATTGACGTATTTTCACAGTGAGAGAGACTGACTGATGTATTTTCACAGTGAACTACAGGGCTTCCCTGGGTTTTGGACAAGACAGCATCAACAGCCTGTTGGGAAACGTCGGGAACCTGGATGTCAAAGACTGCATGGTAAGAGCAGGACGACTAAGAATTATTGTAATACGTCAGCTCGCACTTCTGTGTAAATGAGCAGATTTCAGCAGAATCTAAGCATGAATATCCACACACACACACACACAAACACACACACAAACATACACACACACACACACTCACACACACACACACACACACACACACACAAACACACACAACACACACACACACACACACACACACACACACATGCGCGTGCACACACTCGCTCACTCACTCACTCACTCACTCACTCATACACGCACACGCACATGTTCCCATGCACGGGCGCAGAGAAGAAGAGCGAAAAGAAATCAGTACAAAAATGATATAAGGTGAGCAGAAGTAATGTGGCGGTCCACAGGCAGCAGTCAATGTCAAGTCGTCAAGAGGCAACCCACCGGAGGAGACACTGCACTGCTGCCGAGTCACTTCAGTGGTGTACAGTGGCGCCTGTTCTGATCTAACATACGCAGGACACCACCTACTAAAGCCCCTACTGACGACAATAATTGCTTAGTCGCGGAGCCGGCGTGAGTGAGCTCTCCCTCCGGAGGGCGCCACCACGTCCGTCCAACGACAGCCCCCATGACTCGCCGATACCGGTGACCCCGACGGAACCAAACCAAGGCCACAGACGTGGAGAGGACATCGAAACTGAGGTCACCATGAGAGCAGGGCATGAAGGGCCACAGAACTTGAGACTTTTTTTTTTTTTTTTTATGCTGATCGATGAGAATGATGGATGATTATGATGATGCTACGGATTTTCATTTCGGTCTGAGACTACATGACAGGGCTGTACTCTACGCTTCCTTTCATAATATATCCCGGCGTCAACCAGGCCCGAGAGATACAGGCACCTGCAGTGTTGGTCAGGAAATTTGAGCAACACTCTCAGAAACGCATCCATTAAGTGGATGAAACTCGACTGTGTGGTCCCCAGTCTTCCCAACTGAGTCCGCAGCAAACTCAACTCTGGGGGTAGGAGCCGTCGGGGCAGAAAAACCCCTGGTAAGACAATATTGTTGGGCTCTGATGTTATGCATTGGCAAGATGCTGTGAAGATGAAAGAGATCATCTATAGCTGTACGAGCAAGTGATCCTGGTTCAGATTTAACCAAAAGAGAACAAAAATAAATTAACGGTCAGGGCCGTACTGCAGATTCTCCTGGTTTCAGGCAATCCCCTCTGATCGGGCCAGATGATTGGGTAGATGCTCTGTGGGCGTAAAGAAGATAAAAGACATCATGGTTAAAAGAAAAAAAAATCGTATGAGTTTTGATTGCTTCTGCTGTTCAACTTGAATACACACACACACATGCATGCACGCACGCACGCACACACACACATGCACGTACACACACGCATGCACACACACACACACACACTTACACACACACACACACACACACACACACACACACACACAAAGACACACACACACACACACACACACACACACACACACACGCACATGAAAGAGAGATTGATACAAGATGGATAGATAGATGCATGAATGCATACATACATACATACATACATACATACATAACATATACACATGCACACATTTACATACATACATACATACACACAAGCATATATACATACACACCATACATATATTGTATTAGAGACAGATCACCATGCCTCATTTTTTTCTCCATGTTAACGTGTTGTGATAAGATCATCTTGTCATCATATACACCAGCGTAACTTTATAACAGATTGTCAGAAAGAAAAAGAGAATTTGCTTTTCAATGCTCTGATTTGCTGTTTCCAGATTTGTTCCTGGAGAAGTAAAGCATACCTTCCCTCTGAGTTTCAGTGACTGGAAGTTTTTGTGTAGATCTTGATGTGAAACAAAAGATAGCTGTCTCATTTGGTTATGCAGATCTCGCTTCTTCTTCCTATGTCTATATTTGGCGTTTCCATGTCTGAGTCGTTTGATTGGCCGCTTCCAGCTTGCCATGCGGAAGGTGCAGGAGGCCGATCTTGTCGACCCGAAAAACACATTCGTGTATGGAGGGTCACATGGTGGTTTCCTGTCGGCACACCTCATTGGCAATATCCTGTGAGTTGTGATGTTTGATTGCCTTAGATGTGTGTATTGTGAAAGTGTGATGTGTGTGTGAGCATGTGTGTGTGTGTGTGTGTGTGTGTGTGGGTGTGTGTGTGTGTGTGCACATGTGTGTGTGTGTGTATGTGTATGTGTCAGTGAGTGTGTGTGTGTGTGTTGTGTATGTGTACATGCACATGTGTGTGTGTGTGTATGTGTATGTGTCAGTGAGTGTGTGTGTGTGTTGTGTATGTGTACGTGCACATGTGTGTGTGTGTGTGTGTGTGTGTGTGTGTGTGTGTGTGAGTGTGTGTGTGTGTTGATGTATGTGTACATGTACATGTGCATGCATGTTTGTGTGTGCTTGTGTAGATGTTTATGTAGTCATATTTGACATCATGCCAGCATTGTGCTTTCCAGTGATACACAATAACAAAAATGAAGAATGAATTTCATGAAAGTTTTTTTTTTTTTTTTTTTTTTTTTCAGTTTAGAATTTGAACATTCTGCTTGCAGCAAACAACCGAGTTGATTTCTACTCATTTTGGGCCAGCACTTTTCAAAGTAAAGTGTGTACTGATGACTCACAAAGTTCTTTTCATGGGGTACACTGAAATTAGAAAAAAAAACACAAAAAACCGTGGTAAATCATGGACCACAGTCCCAGCACTGACTCAGAAGAGACAGCTTTAAGAAAAGTAAGGCAAAGTTTGTGTGTGAGGGGGGGAGAGTGGAGGGGAAGGTTGGGGGAAGGGGCCATGGGTGAGGGACAGGTAGAAGGAGCAGGAGATAGGGGCAGGAAGAGTGCAGGGAGGTACATGCTTTTCCAGGAGCACATAGCACAATTTATTTAATTTGTATAAACAGTTTCAAAGGCTACAGCAGCACAGGCTTTTTGCGATAGTTCAATTTTCCTCATAAAAGTTAAGCGAAACAACAAAAATGTAAGAATATACGTCCGTCCCACACAATCTTATTTTGAAAAAAAGAAACAAATGAAATGTTTTGCTTGGACATGTTGCCAATTGTTTTCATAGAATATATCATGATTGTTTTGAAGTCTATTGATCTGACATATCATAGTTGTGTTGTGTGTATGTGTGGGCGTGTGTGTGTGTGTGTGTGTGTGTGTGTGTGTGTGTGTGTGATATTTCAGGATCAATTTAGAGCAGCAGCAAGCATGAGAAATCCTGTCATCAATCTTACATGTAAGTCTATATTACTTTGGTCTCTATAATGGCGTTAACATGATTTGTGTATACGACTATATGGTGTAGATTTGTGTGTGTGTGTGTGTACACACATGCGCAAATGCATGCGCATGTGTGTGTTTTGAGTGAGAGTAAAGGCTGTTCCTGACTGAACAAATTGTGGGATTGTGAATCTAGACAGTAAATGAACGATAAACCGCCATTCTTCACGTAACTAAGCCCAGGATCCAGGATCAAGGTCGCAGAGTTACGAAGAACTAAGATCTGATTCTTCATTGAAGTTTGAACGCTATTTTCTTAAGTGAGGGAACTTGACCTGCTGGCTGGTTTTTCAACTGAGATGCATCATGAGGCGTACTGACCTTGGAACTGTGTTGAGTTGGCTGTGAGTCTAACTTCAACAGTCTCTTTGTCCAAAATTTAAGTTGTTTTATTTCAACACCGTGTCCAAAAATTTAAGTTATTTATTTCAACTACATGTCCAAAATTTAAGTTATTTTCAACAGCATGTTCATAATTTAAGTTGTTTATTTCAACAGCATGTTCAAAATTTAAGTTGTTTATTTCAACACCATGTCCAAAATTTAAGTTATTTATTTCAACACCATGTCCAAAATTTAAGTTATTTATTTCAACTGCATGTCCAAAATTTAAGTTATTTATTTCAACTACATGTCCAAAATTTAAGTATTTATTTCAATTGCATGTCCAAAATTTAAGTTATTTATTTCAATTGCATGTCCAAAATTAAGTTATTTATTTCAACTGCATGTCCAAAATTCAAGTTATTTATTTCAACACCATGACCAAAATTTAAGATGTTTATTTCAACAGCAAGTCCAACATTTAATTTGTTTATTTCAACAACATGTTCAAAATTTAATTTGTTTATATCAACAGCATGTTTCAAAATTTAAGTTGTTATTTCAACAGCATGTTCAAAATTTAAGTTGTTTATTTCAACAGCATGTCCAAAATTTAATTTGTTTATTTCAACATCATGTTCAAAATTTAAGTTGTTTATTTCAACAGCATGTCCAAATTTAAGTTGCATTTTATATCAACAGCATGACCACAATTTAAGTTATTTCAACAGCATGTCCAAAATTTGTGTGGTTTTATTCTAACACCATGTCTAAATTTAAGTTATGTAAACAGCATGTCAAAAATTTAAGTTGTTTATTTCAACAGCTTGTCAAAAATTTAAACGGTTTATTTTAACGCCATGTCCAAATTTAAGTTGTTTATTTTAACAGCATGTCCCAGATTTTTGGTTGTTTATATCAAAAGCATTATATTCAGCTACGTCAGCTGTACTTAATTAATGTTTATGTCCAAAATTTAAGTTGTTTATTTCAACACCATGTCCAAATTTAAGTTGTTTATTTCAATATCATGTTCCAATTTAAAGTTATTTCAACAGCATGTCCGAAATTTAAGTTGTTTATTTCAACAGCATGTCCAGAATTTAAGTTATTTCAAAAGCATCATGTACTCGACTATGTGAGCTGTACTTGATTAATGTTTACTTGTGAATCAAGACTAGAAGTTTAGGTTGACCAACCACAAACTGATTTCAGTTAATGGAAACTGATACAGATTGATTTCTATTGTAGGAGAGCTTTCTTTGGTTACTTTCGATTGTGCAGATTGTAACAGTTTACAGAACATGTTGAGAGATCTTTTTTTTTTTTAACCATGAACCTTGGTTTGGCGAAGTTTGTGAACCTCTCTGATCTTGGTTCATCGACCAAAAGATTCGGCAATGGAGAACAAAGACACGATCACTGAGATCTTAAACTAGATCTAAAAGTTTGTTCAGTCAAGGGTTTGGAACGAACTTCTAAACTCCTTTGGAGAAAATTTTGCTGTGGTGAAAAGAAGTGAATGGTTGATAATGATGACACTGAAATCATTTACAGAAAAGCTAATATAACTTGCGTTGTATCAAGAAAAACATTGTTCTCACCTCGTGCTTACGTCAGTCAGCAATTTGACTATGTAGACCTAGAAACGTTTTCAAAACTGGCATATCATCCAGGTATTGATGCCTCCGCCACCAGAACCTAAGGGATCACTGGACAGTGCAATCCCTCCAACCATGGCAAGGTTGCAACCCAGTGAGGGACATGGAGGAGAGACAGTCATTGATAACCTGACTGCCATCTGCAACAAAACCTGGCGCACCGGGAGTGGCATTTGCCACGGGACTCCATCACTAATTGTCTCCCTTCCTAAGAAAGGCACCCCCCCCCCCCCTCCAACACTGCCAGAAGTGCCATGCTGAAGCTTGATCAGCTACGCCTGCAAAGTCATGCTCAAAATTACAGTGAATAGATTGCAACGGCAAATAGACATCCTCTTTGCAGAAGAACAGGATCCTGCAGAGGCAGAAGTGCTATCAGACAGATTCTTAACCTGTGTCCCTTTCGCTGAAAGCATTCCCAGCACCAGAGGGAATTCTGCCATGTCTTCATAGACTTCAAGAAGGTGTTCAGCAGAGTGTGGCAGGAGGCACTATGGGCCACAAGGAAGAAAGGCAGCTCTGGGCAACAACGCCATCCAGCAACTGGACTCCAAAGTGACTAGCGTGGTGTTTATACAGGGTGCTGTTGGAGAATGGTTCCACACTTCAGGTGGAATTCATCAAGGCTGCCATGTATCTCCTTAGTTTTCATTGTCTTTTTTTTTTCACAGGTTGTTTTTTTTTTTGTTTGTTTGTTTGTTTTTTTTTTGCGTCAGATCTTCAATCCTGTCACCATCCCCACAGTCTTCTTAAGGTCTTGATGGCTGCCCCAGAGCTTCATGTGGAGTTCTGCACCCTGGGGCAGGCGTAACACCATAGAACAGCATGGGCTGGACAGTGTTGGAGGATGTGTTCTGGGGTCCAGTGCCACATGGACATTTGTCTGTGTGGGCAATCTTAATTTGGTTGAGGTGACTCAGCAGTTGGCAGTGGCCAGTTCTCAGTCTGCAGAGGATTGTTTGCTGGTATCTCGGGAGCCGATGGATTGGATCAGCACCAGATCTGCACCCCGCCTTCTCTTCCACTGGTTTTGATATTGGTTGTGGATGATATTTTTGGTCTCTCTGTAGGTCACCTAGTGGCTGAACTGCTCCATATTACTGCCGACCTTGGACAGAGCGTCAGCCCTCTGATTCCTTGTGATACCACAGTGTTATATACTGGAAACACATCATGACTGATGAACTTGAAGGTCGTGTCAGCACTGTCAACACAGGAGGGAGGACCATCACAAACCTTTGGTATGCAAATGACATTGATGGCCTGGCATGCAGTGAACAAGATTGGGTGAGTCACCAACAAGATATGGCGTCAGAATCAGCACCAAGATGACCAAGTTGATGGCCAGCCGCAAACACCACCTCGAGTGCTGATGTAACTGTCCTCGGCTGGAAGTTTGAATCTGTTCAACAATTTACTGACCTGGGATTCATCATTACCAGCAAAGGATCAGAACCATAAAGTCATCTCAAGGGCAGAAAATACAACCACAGCACTGTCCAGATTAAAACCTCAGATGGAAGGATGAACACATCTTAAAACACAAGAACAGACAGTACTTTGTGCACTTGCATATTCCATCTTCCTGTGTGCATATAAAACGTGGATCCACACAGCAAATCTGGAAAGAAGAATCCAAGCCATGGAAATGAGATGTTACCGCAAGACACTAAACATCACACACGCATATCACATCACCAGTTAAGAACTTCGTCAAACTAGCAGGCAGCACACAGGACCACAAGAACTACTAGCACCAGTCAAGAAAGCTATGGCCACTAACAAAGTTCATTGACAGCGTTTAAACGGTTCTCCAGGGAACTGTTGAAGGAGGGAGAGGGAGGGGGAGACAGAAACAGAGGATGGACTGACAGCACTGCGGAGTGGACAGAGAAAACCTTGGCAGAGATCCGGGCCTTGGCACACAACTAGAGGAACCTGGTGAACTGTTCAGAAATGTGGCGCCCCACTGACTCCCTGTGGAGTCAAGGTGGAAGAAGAGGTGGGTGGAAGCGCAGGAGAGGGGCGGGGGATGGGGTGGCTGACGACAAAAGGAGGCAGGAAGAGACCGCTGCAATATTTTGAAATAAGCAAAAAATTGAAAGAAAACATACGAAACAGATCGTAATGTATCGCTTCTGTAATACACAAAATAAGACAGACCAGTGAATTTTCAATGAACATGTCTAATTAAGACGTTACACACAACAGGCATAGAAAGTGCACAAAACAATATTCCTTCGCTTGGCTGTCATCAGAAGACGAAAGTGGTCAGAATGGATACACTTGCAACAATATCTGGGAAGTCTTGTTTCGTACATTGTTTATGTTTGTTGTTTGTGAACTTGGAAAAAAGTTTTTGTCAAAAATTCATATGTCTGTTTTCGCTTTGTTTTATACACTTGTTTGTGTTCAGCTTGATTTCAAATTAAACTTCTTTGGAATGGGGTTTTTAGTCTCTTCTCCCTACTATCCTCGATCGACTTCCACCAGGTGTCTCTGCCTGTATTTCCTTTTCCAGGCAGGTCTCTGCATTCTCATTTGCCAGATGCTGGAACATTATTCAGAAATTAATTCTTTTGTTGTTGTTGTTGTTTTGGTATGTAAGCTCTTGCTTGGTTGAAAGGAATAGACATGGCAGCTTTTAGGAGCACAGCACACATGGGTCTGTTGCAGCCAGAGTTTGGACCAGTGACAAACCCGACAAGTAAGTGGATAGCTTATGATTGTACCACCTCCCTGAGTGCTAGAAAGTCTGTTTTCAGTGGCCCCAACTATCTCTGCGTTAGTTTTGTTTCTGGGTAGGACATCACAGTTCATTGCTTGACTTTATTATTTTTTTTGTGTGTTTCATCTTCTGCTCCCACCTCACTTCAGCGACTGTTTCCAAATTTCCGTCTCTCTCTCTGTGTCTCCCTCTGTCTCTGTCTCTCTCTATCTCTCTCTCGCACAAACACACTTACACACACACACACACACACACACATACTCATTCAGTCCCTTCTTTCTTATTCCCACTGTGGCTTACTCCATTTTTTTTTTTTTTTCAGCATTCTGTGTTAATTGTTGCTATGTGCCTACGTTTTTCATTTACTCATGCCAGAAGTTAAAGAGTGTGGTGTATGTTTTTGTTTTCAGCCCAAGTGGGGACAACTGATATACCTGACTGGTAATAAGCTTAGGATTTGTGATAGCTCTTTTAACCAGAGGGATTTTTCACTTTTTGTTCCATTGTGTTGTCGGTGGATGTTTGAGCTTTAACGTGTCTGTGATGGTAGGTCATGAATGACAGTAACAGTCATGGAATTCACTGGTGGAAATTATGGAATTTTTAAACGTTGAGTCAATTTGACTCATGGAAAAGACACAGCTAAAAAAAAGAAAAAAGGGTGGAAAAGATTTCAGATGTTTGGTTGGTGCTTGGGTTATTCAGCTACAGTTTAAATTCAAGCCTCTCTCTGAATCAGCAACTGCTGTCAGATGAAAAGATAACTCAACATCACAACTGTGCTCGCCAGCTCTGGAATGTAGCTTCTGCCCCCTTCCCCTCTCCTTCTGTACTACCTCCCTCTCCCTCCATGTCCTGGCCTTATTGACAGCAACTACCCCTCCATGTCCTGGCCTTAGTGACAGCAACTCCCCCTCCATGTCCTGGCCTTAGTGACAGCAACTCCCCCTCCATGTCCTGGCCTTAGTGACAGCAACTCCCCCTCCATGTCCTGGCCTTAGTGACAGCAACTCCCCCTCCATGTCCTGGCCTTATTGACAGCAACTCTCCCTCCATGTCCTGGCCTTATTGACAGCAGCTATCCCTCAATGTCCTGGCCTTATTGACAGCAACTCTCTTTCCATGTCCTGGCCTTATTGACAGCAACTCCCCCTCCATGTCCTGGCCTTATTGACAGCAACTGCCCCTCCATGTCCTGGCCTTAGTGACAGCAACCCCCCCCCCCCTCCATGTCCTGGCCTTACTGATAGCAACACTCCATCCATGTCCTGGCCTTTTTGACAGCAACTCCCCCTCCATGTCCTGGCCTTATTGACAGCAACTCTTCCTCCATGTCCTGGCCTTATTGACAGCAGCTCTCCCTCCATGTCCTGGCCTTATTGACAGCAGCTATCCCTCCATGTCCTGGCCTTAGTGACAGCAGCTCTCCTCAATGTCCTGGCCTTATTGACAGCAGCTATCCCTCCATGTCCTGGCCTTAGTGACAGCAACTCCCCCTCCATGTCCTGGCCTTAGTGACAGCAACCCCCCCCCCCTCCATGTCCTGGCCTTACTGATAGCAACTCCCTCCATGTCCTGGCCTTTTTGACAGCAACTCCCCCTCCATGTCCTGGCCTTATTGACAGCAACTCTTCCTCCATGTCCTGGCCTTATTGACAGCAGCTCTCCTCCATGTCCTGGCCTTATTGACAGCAGCTATCCCTCCATGTCCCTGGCCTTAGTGACAGCAACTCCCCCTCCATGTCCTGGCCTTAGTGACAGCAACTCCCCCTCCATGTCCTGGCCTTAGTGACAGCAACTCCCCCTCCATGTCCTGGCCTTAGTGACAGCAACCCCCCCTCCATGTCCTGGCCTTACTGATAGCAACACTCCCTCCATGTCCTGGCCTTTTTGACAGCAACACCCCCTCCATGTCCTGGCCTTAGTGATAGCAACACTCCCTCCATGTCCTGGCCTTATTGACAGCAACTCTCTTCTCCATGTCCTGGCCTTAGTGACAGCAACTCCCCCTCCATGTCCTGGCCTTAGTGACAGCAACTCCCCCTCCATGTCCTGGCCTTATTGACAGCAACTCCCCCTCCATGTCCTGGCCTTAGTGATAGCAACACTCCCTCCATGTCCTGGCCTTAGTGACAGCAACTCCCCCTCCATGTCCTGGCCTTATTGACAGCAACTCTTCCTCCATGTCCTGGCCTTAGTGACAGCAACTCTTCCTCCATGTCCTGGCCTTAGTGACAGCAACTCTTCCTCCATGTCCTGGCCTTAGTGACAGCAACTCGGACTAGGGAAAAACAAGGGAGATCCACTGATGGGGGCGAGAAAAAATTGAGGGGAAGGGAGCTAGGTGGAAATTCTTCTGGGTAAACCAGCTAATATTGATGTGTCTGGGTGTGATTTTGTGTAGATCATCTGAGTTTCTTTTGTGTCACTTTTCTTTTCTCATGCTTTTAATGTTTTGAGTTCCGTCATTGTATTTTACCTCCCTGTTCATGCACTTTAACTCTGTATGACTGCAGACTGGATGCATGATCAAGATACTGCTTTTCAGGCAGTATTTGTGTACAGCTGATAACTGGACCTCTCTGCACTGTCAATTGAAACTGAGCACAAGTGTTTTTTTTGTTTGTTGATAATCTTTTTTTTTTTTATATTAGACCTATTCATTTTCTTGGGTTTTTTTTGTCCTCCAACATACACTTATATTTTATCTAACAGTTATGTTCTTTGGTCGAGTTGCTTCTGTGCTTTATAATCATTCATCTGAGATGACTGTTTTTGAATTCTTCCTCTGTATTTCCATTAACAGTTTGAAGGGCTTGTGAGCGATTTTTTTTTTTTTCGGTTTTACTTTTGCTTTCTGTGGATGTCTGCTATAAGTGTGGTGGTGTTTTTGTATTAGGCCCCCAAAATGACAGTTGTGTCTATAGCAACATGGCCCAAAAATAGGGTCGGTGGGTCCTCAATTTTTTTTTTTTTTTTTAACCTTTAGTGATGGCCGGCACACATGAAAGCTGATATTTGATGCAGAGTGTTATGTCTGGATCGTTGCACTTGATTAAATGAGGCATATGACATCCTCCACCATCCTTTTTCCCCCACTAACCTTTTCCCACTGCCTGCCCCAGGGAATGATGTTTAAACTCGTATTCTAAATCATTCTGATGCAAATCTGAGCATGGAGTGGGGTATCATGCACTTTTCAGTCCAGCCAGGACCGGGACCACTTGTTTGTTAAGCTTCTGTCGCTTACTTTTACCTGCATCGTCTCTTGTTGATGCACAAAGGCAGAGGATGTTAAGATTTAACCGTCCAGCAGGCAGATTAATTGGCGACTGCACTCTCACATGAAGAAGTTTACTTGAGGTTTTGTGATAGTCTTGTGTACTAGAGTACCGAAAACGTGACTTGCGTTGTAGGTTCACCATTTTTGTTTTTTTTTCTGTTGATTTTTTTTTTTTTTTTTTTTGCAGTTTTCTAGTTTTACGTTCCTGTGATTTTGTGGAAAAGTGATAGCCATGCAGACACACACAGTTCCTGTGTGCACAGTGTGTGTACAGCAGCTCCCAAAGAGGCCTCCACTTTTTCCTTCTTTTTGGCTGGTTTAGCATTCAGAGAATCTTTGTAAGATGGCATGAAAATTACTTCTCCTGTCAGGTTTTGATGGCTTGCTGAAGATTGGAAGGTGAACACTTGATTTATTAGGATTCTTTGAGTTTTTCTTTCCTTCTTTCTTTATTTTCTTTTTTTTTTTAGGGTGAGCATTAGACAGGGTCAACCAGGTTATGGTTACCACAACTTTTTTTTTTGGGGGGGGGAGGCCAGGGAGCTAACAATCAAGTAATCCAGTGCTTGTCTGTGACTAAAGTTTGCATGTAAATTGACCCGGACATTGTTCCAATGGATGCTGTGAGCTTGTTAACGCTCTATGGCAAGTGTATAGTCACTGAAGTCTGAGTACTAATGTAATAAAATGTGTGCATGCATAACTTGTGAAAGATGCACAACTGTGGTTAAGAATATGTGCGCATGAAAGCTTGCGGAAATATATGTAGAATTGCGGCTGTGTGTGTGTCATGGTCATGTACATTGCTTACTTGCTGGCTTAGTTTCCATGCTGTTTGTTTGCTGTGTGTCAAACGAAACCAAAGTCGTGTTTCATGCTGCTTACCCTCACAGTTTTCACTGCTGGACAAAATTATGGTGATTCATGACAAGTCGCCAGTATTGCCAAAGAGTCAGTAAGGAAATTGAATTTCACTATCTGTCACTGAAGTAGTGCATTGATACTTGCTTCCCTTTCCTATTTTCTGCATGTTTTTCTTTATAACTATTTAAAATTTGGTTATGAATGTTTTAAAGTATCTGCATGACAGAACAACATACACGTTTTTCTAAAATTTTTCGTATTTATGGAGGAAAGTTTTGATTATGAAAATCTGTTAATGATGTTTTTTTTATCATTAGTGTCACCACGGGTACTTCTGAGAAGTTATCACTTTGAAATATCACATTGCTCAACAACTGCGCTTGTTATTTTTTTGGTGTGTGAGCGTGTGTGTGTGTTTTAAAGAAAATTGTTTGTTTTCAAAACACTTTATGAAGAAGGATTTTTTTTAAAAAAACCAAATACAAAGATAATGGTGTTGAAACAAGAAGTAGGGTAGATTTTCTGTTTCTAATTTTGGTTTTAAAAAAACCTGTTTACTAGTAAACACTGCTGAATTGCCTCGGTTTAGGCCATTTTATTAGTCAAGCAGGCACACAGATATCACAACATTTTGCACACCAGCATGCGGTGGTGGTTATGATGACGACAGAAGTGGTGATGATAATGATGGCGCCCGTGCCAATAATGATACTGACAGTTAGTGATGACAGCAGTGGAGATGATGGGAGATGACAGTAAAAATGATGATTATGAAGCAGTGGTGATGGTGTTTGGAGGGTATAACAGTGATGATTTTGATGACAAAGGTCAGTTGTGATAGTGATGACGGTGATGATGATTATGAAGATGATGCCGATGACCGCGGGGGTGACGATGACCATACAGTGGTGACTGGTCGGATGTTTCACAGGGTGTTCGTGGAAGCAGGTCAAAAGTTTGATTATGACAGTCTGGCCAAAGAAGACGTCCTGGCAAAGCTGTGGAGTGCTTTCTCCAGTCAGCTATGTCGACAAGGTCAGTGGTCATTTTACAGGGGACCAACACCTCATTTTTTCTGTGGGCTTCTGCACGTGCCCCCCCCCCCCCCCCCCCCCCCCCTTCAGTCCTCATGGATGACCATTGAAAAAAAAGGCATTGTTTTCTTAAAATGAAAACTGGAGTTCCTGAACATTTATTCCCAAACAGTTATGCTCTGGATCAGTGCAAAGAAGTGGAAATGCATCTTTAGAATAATAGAGGTGGAGTTCATTGTTTCAGTTTCAGTTTCCATAGGAGGTGTCACTAGTCAGTGCAGACTAGTCCCACATACGCTACACAACATCCGTTTTAGTTTGAAGCCACACTGCATACTATTCGAAACTGATGGATAAACAAACTAAAGACTAAGAGGAGAGAATTTAAGAAGAGGGTCTCATGACTACGACTTTGCAGATGTCTTACCCATGCATTAGCCAAACTATGTAGAAAACCAAGATTACAGGAGAGAAAACAGATGTACAATAGATTATTTGGTAGAGGCAGAAGAATTTATTGAAAGCTACTTTTGAGCGCATCGTTTTCTGTTTGTTTTCAATGGGTGCCACATATGTAGAAATGGATACCATTCTGGAAACTGGCAGCCTATCAAAATAAACTTGCATAGCATTGGTAATCAATGAGCCAAGAACAGTCAAAGGGAGGGAACTGCTTATTAAAAATAAAAAATAAAAAGTGATCTCAGGACAGAATGGTTGCCTTTTTTGCATCATTGGTACAGGGGGAAAAGATTTTCCCAACTGCAACCAACAAGTTTTCAAAGACAAGTAGAACAGATTGTGTTAGAGCAAATGCCAGGTCATTTCAGCGATGTTTGATAAACTGAAAGGTTCACAGGTATAACTAGGTTTTCTGTGTTTGTGACCCTAACCGTACCCTAAAGGTCACCTTTGCCATGTTGTCAGTCACATTGTCTACAGAGGAATTCATTGCTGTGGACAGTATTCCTTCTTTGATGAGAAAGGTGTGTTCTTAAGGAGAGGGAGAGCGATGCTATCAGACACGTAGACAGACTGTGTTGGTGCTGATAGATGGGGAAGACTAGGAGAGTGACATGATGTGCGCTGTAGATAGGTGATGGTTTGCATTTGATTGAAAAGACTGAGTGAGTGACATGGTCTGTGTGTAGATAGGTGATGGTTTGCATTTGATTGAAAAGACTGGATGAGTGACATGGTCTGTGCTGTAAAAGATTATCCTTTACGTGGAGAAGGTTGGGAGAGAGAGACACAGGTAGACAGGTGATTATTTACACATAGAAGGCTGGGAGAGTGACACGGTCTGTGCTGTAGACAGGTTTTTTTTTTACATATAGAAAGCTGAGAGACTGACACAGGTAGACAGGTGATTCTTTACATATAGAAGGCTGGGAGAGTGACACAGGTAGACAGGTGATTCTTTACATATAGACGGCTGGGAGAGTGACACGGTCTGTGCTGTAGACAGGTGACCCTTTACATATTGCAGGCTGAGAGAGTGACACAGGTAGATAGGTGATTCTTTACAGATAGAAGGCTGGGAGAGTGACATGGTCTGTACTGTAGACAGGTAGTTCTGTACATGGAGAAGGTAGATAGTGGCACGGTCTGTGCTGTAGACAGGTGGTTCTTTTACGGGGAGAGGGCTGGGAGAGTGACGCCATTGCTGCAGACATGTAATGGTACAAATTTGGTGGAGGAGGCTTGGCAGATGACTGCATGTGTGTGCTGTTGTCAGGTGAAGACTCCAGTGATGCTGCACATTGGCCTGAAGGACCTGAGGGTGCCCCCCCCTCCCAAGGACTGGAGTATTACAAGATGCTGAAAGCTCGCAATGTCCCTGTACAGTAAGTGGGTTGTCATGTGTATGCAGGTGTGAATTTGTTTATGTGGGGCGTGTGCGAGGTATGAAAGTGGACAGAGTGAGAGCAGTGTCTCAAGTCCAGTTTGCTGTAACATAACCCTTTCACCCCTGGCTCTGTTCCTGAGGCAGCCTTAGAGAAGAAACAGTCTTGTGCTGTTTGCATACTGGCCACTCCTTTTACACCCATTATTATCTTTTAAAAGGTGAAGAAGCTTCATGGTGCATTCCATGTCACGTATCACTCACAGTGAAACATATTCTTTTAGAGTGTCGGGACTTGCATGATGTGAGACATAAATATTTTACAGCAGCCTCCATGAAAACCTTGTTGAGAGAAGTCCCATCTGAAGTGATTTTTTAGTTTCTGAAAGAGATTAACTTCTTTTGTGTGATCTAAGATTTTACAGAAGAAAGATTTTTAACAAAATTTCTAGTGTGTTTTTGGAAGGTGTATTTGAAAGGGTTGTGTGAATGAATGACTTGAGTTGACTTCAGTGTGCTGACAGCCCTGATATGGCCCTTTGTAGTCATTTGGCCTGTCAGCGACATGACCTTACTAACTGGCTCTGTAACCTTTCCAGCCTGGCATATTTAGGCTGCTCAGTGGAAAATGGGTGCTGCTTGACGGACACTGTCATAACTCTGGATCAGAACATAAAAAGGGGACACACAGCTGCACATTTTTTTTTCTTTGAATTATAAAATTTTCATTGCTTTTTTAGGCTTATAGCGATTCATAGTTCCTTAATGAATAAGTTTCCCAAGAGGCTCTCAAATGCTGTATATTTCAACATGTTGTATTGTTACATTCGTGCTAAAGTAGAAATCATAACCTAGTATATTTTCCAGCAGTTATGTAAATTATGATGGATTTTTATTCATATTTTTAGAGTTATTTTCTAAGACAGGCTATCATTTTTTTAACTAAAACTTGCCTCATTGTAAGGTCAATTTGTTGGCTTATGATGCCTGAAGAAAAGCACGTGGAGAAAAAGAACTCACCAAATCATTTGAAGTTCATTAACTCGAGGCAGCCCATGATACAAGAAGAAAAACAGCTTCAAGACACTCGCTCTGTACTTGTTGTTAATGGCAGAGAGAGTAAGATTATTATGCTAGATTTGAACCAACATCGAGGTCAGGCACCAGGTGGAAAGGGTTAAAGGGTTTTTAGTTCTGGGAAAGAATTCAAGAAATGCTTATCTATTGTTAATATATACACAAAATGTTGGACTGGAGGAGTTAAGATGGGGTGGGAGGATTTGCAGGGGTAGGGGGGGAGGTGTTGTCTCTCACTTAATATGCATCCCCAGTGGCGTTTTCTTCATACCTACCTGTCCAGACAAATACCTTGAACTGGAGAGAGAGGTTTCCACAACAAGGAAAATGAGAAAACTGATTTATTTTTGAGTAAAGTGAGTTCGTTTCACTCAAGGGAGAGCACTCGTATATTCCTGTAGGTTGAGTAGCAGGATCTCCCGCTCTCCATATCTCTTTCATTCCTACTTTTCTATGAAACTTTACTTCCTCTTGTTCCTAGATTCTTATAATACGAATATTCACTTCATTCCTGGATTTATAGAGAAAAAGAAAGAAGTGTAAAGGGAGAACTGCCACGTATGCAGTAGCAAACTGGCCCAGAATAGAGCGGCGACCACTTTCCCACTCTGCAGGGGCCGTCTGGCATCCATTCCATTCATATACACTGCCGCGCAAGCGACCCGGTCATGGCGTGTACCGATGACGTGACTTGCGCGAAGTTCAAAGCGCTTACCGCGAGAACCGATTTTCCGGGCTGCAGGAAGGAAGGGTATGATTTCCGCAAACCGGAAAACGGGTTGCAGGGATGAAAGAGATATGATTCTTTCTTTTTGGGGTCAGTTTCCTGGTGTTCCACATTGTAGGAGAAAAGGCATTTGTTTGGTCAGGTAACTATATCATAAAAGTAGTTTTAATGGGAAAAATCCTTTTAACAAGCCAGTCATTCCACTTCCCCTTAACAAAGCCACACCAAGGATTGTCCTGTGACGGCGACGTCATCAGCAGTCCACGGGGAGCAGTCATTATCGAGTTATCAGTCAACTGCTGTTCTGAGAAGATATTGTATTGCTACTGAGTCATTTCAGTGTTGATCGTTGGAACTTGTTCTGATCTATCATCGTATGCAGGTCATATTTCTGTGAACTCCACCTGCTAACGACGGTACTTGCTTACTCGCAAAGACAGTGTGAGGAGGGTCTGCAGGAGGGCGCCACTCAGTCCGTCCATGAAAAGTCCCCATGAACCTGCTGAAACCAGAGACTTTTGACACAAACATTTTTGAAGGAAATTGAATGGAGATTTTGAATCTGGGCTCTTTTGTTTTAATTTTGATCATAAAAAAATATTTAGGCATTTAGATTTGGATAGATTTTTTTGCACGATCAAAAACATATGTATTTACCACTACACTACAGCTTCACATCCAAAAAAACACAAAGCAAAAAAGTTGAAAATAAAAGTTTGTATTGTCACACTACACCTGTAAATGAAAGTAAAACAGTCTAGAAGTCTATCCAGACGCTCACACCTCATGCAGACAGGTCAGTTCACGACCACGCCCCCCTCCCCCCACCACGCCCCCTTGCTGGACTTCAACCCTCTCTTTCACTCCTCCTCTTCCCCTACCTTTCCTGCTGCCCGTGTCACAGCGCGAGCAGGCCGCGCTCCCCTCTCGCGCTGACTAACACGTCGCTGGCCACTCGCACACAGTGCAGAGTACACACTAGGCTAGCTCGTTCGACGTTGGTAACCAGTCAGCTGAACACACTCTTGAGATCGCACAGCACGACTCAATAACTGACGAATATGGTCGGCAATTCCATCACTATCATCATCTCACCTTCATGCTCGAGTGAGTCGCTGAATAAAAGATTATTATCTTTGTCAAAAATGATTAGCAGAGCCCGCTCAGCTGTGTAAGTACGTTGATTTGGTCGCTACGCTCGTCGAAGGTTGCGCCGCCATCTTTGCAAGCGAGACAAAGCGCTGGCTGGTCATCCAGTCAGTGATGAGGAAAAAATGGTCTTTCCCCTCATGTGTGGTCATTTGCATATCATTTTAATACTGCAGACATAAAAGGCTTACTACGCACACTCTATTTCAGTCCTTTGATAGGAATAGTAACGAATGAAAATTCAAGAAAAATGCATGACGTCAGTGGGTGATGAGGTTGGAACCCAATGCAAGTACCCCCAGCTTGAAGTCTGCTGTACGAACCACATCACAATGATACCAGTTATTTGTCTTTATTGCTGTCCTATGATATCAACTGAAGACTGGTCATTTACCAAATATTTTTGGACGATAAGGCGTTTGGGGATAAAAGATGCACACACTTGGTTTTGAAGAATAAACATTTTTTGTCATGAAGAAATAAACACATCTAGGAAAGATGAACCAGAAAGGGTTAAATTTATGTAGCCTGATGGCTATAGGAACAGTGAACTGTCCGGAGGTTCATTGTGTCAGGGGCATGGCATGACAGAACATGGAGCCCATCCCTTAGTCAACCTTCCCTGAATTGAATCAGGCACCAGTTTACTGCTGGGTGAACAGAGGTGGTTTTCAAGGTGAAGAACATCTGACTCTGTAGTGGTTTGACTTTATGACTGTCGGCTGTGCAGGTAAATACTCTGACTATAGCCCCCTCTTTGGGGAAGAAAGTAGGGATCACAAAGTTTCCAGCTCAAAACGGCTTTGGATCTGCTAATTTTATGTCTGTTGCTCCTAATCAGATTGTCTCTCCATGGTTTGTTTGTTTTTTATATAAAAGTTTTTTGTTCATTTTCTTTTCCTCAGATTCTGTCGAAAACCATTGTAACATGGATTGCGAAATAACATTTAAATTTTCGTAAACTGAAATTATCATCATGGCAGAACAGACTACGAGTAAATCAAGGAACTGACTAACGACTGACGTGTGTTTCAGGTGCCATACATACCCAGAGAGCAACCACTCGCTGTCGGAGGTGGAGGTGGAGGCAGACAGCCTGGTCCACTCCATCCTGTGGTTCTCTAAGCACCTTGTGGATTGATTCCTCCCAGGCAGTGCTGGGGACAGACAGCGAGGAGATGTCAGCAGGAGTGCCAGAATCGCCCCAGCTCCATTTGTAGAAAAAAAAAAGAAAGAATAAGAGGATTTTGTACTTTATAAGAAAGCTGCTTGCTTGTACTTTGGCTGAGGAGAGTTGATTTCCATTAGGTCCTTTCTCACTCCTTCCTCCTCCTTTTCTTTATTTCTGTCTTTCCACATACGCAGGCTGATACTCCTGCGGACACTCCCTGTATAGACAGGGTGTGGAGTTTTGTGTGTATGACCGTTTTTTTATCCCGCCATTAAGGCAGCCATATTCCATCTTCGGGAAACTCCTTCCTCATTTATCATTGGTCTTTTTTTTTTTTTGAAGAGTTGTAGAGGCTTAGTGGTGATAGCACCGTCCTCCCCTTACTACATATCTTTGTCATATTTTTTGTTTGTTTGGTTGTTGCTTTCTTTTTGTAACAGAGTACTTGCCCTTTTTAGTGGCACTTTAGACCTTCGAAAAACAAAAACAAAATGGGGATGCCTCCTTTTCTGGATGAAGTGATTAACCACTGCGGAGGACTTGATAAATTTTTTGCAGGGAGACCAACTCGCTGCTTTTCATGCATCTCTACGTTCTTCCAATTTGAATATTTGTTGAAAAGTAAGAATCGCACTTTTGAGACACTTAGGGTGACTGGAATCTTAGATTTTCTTGAGAAAATTAATGGTGTTTTGCTATTTGAAGTATGCAATAATCCCATTCTTTCAAAGTTTGTGTGTGTGGACTGTGACAGAGAAAGTGGTCAAGTGAAGACTGTTGTATATGTTTATATTGTGAATACCACGGGTGTAGTTATGTAGACTTTATTTATGAGTGAGTTCATTCTTTAGCATCCCCTCTAATCAAGATAAGTTTGACACCCTAATTAGGATGTGTTTCACACACTAAGTACAACGTTATGCACACAAACAATCAGAGGGATAAAACTAAGACAGAGAGAGGGGGTGGTGGAAGGGGGGGGGGGGGGGGGGGGGGGGGGGTAGAGGAAGAGAAAGAAAAGTCATTATGAAAAAAAAAAAAACATTATGAGGAAAGGGACCAAAACTGAGGAAAGGGAGACAAGAAATGTGAAGTGGAATGTAAGCGTTCAATAAGGAGTATCAGAATGTGTGTGCCATGGGCGTGACATCGGTCACTTTAAATCTAAGTCAGACATAGTCTGTCTCTAAAGCATGTTCTCCGATCGGGAATGCTTAAGACTAGATAACGCATTTATGTAGTCTGTCTCTTATGCATGTTGTCTTTTCTTTCTTTCATTCTGCGTACGCAGGCTGATACTCCTGAGGACACTGCCTGTATAGACAGACAGTGGAGTCTTGTGTGTATGACAGTTTTTTTATCCCACCATTAAGGCAGCCATGCTCCATCTTCGGGGAATATGTGTGTTTATGGAGTTCCAAATGATTTCTTACACCCATATTTAACTAAGCAATGTGCTGAGTGCACCACTCTCAGGCCCCCAAGGTTGCCTGTCGGATTACTTCTTTGAGGATAACATATTTTGAGAGATGGCCAACAGTTTTCAGTTTTCAGCCCAAACATGGCTTTTTTTGCGCTTTTCGTGTATGAATGGTTGTGTATTATATATGATACATCTTCTCTTTTTAAATGAAATCTTGCAAAATTGAACTAATCATACAAAAATAAAGCAACACTGTTACTTGATCGTCAAAATCGGCTTGTGAAAATGACACTTTC
>JADBJO010006239.1:0-12500 GCA_016801955.1 Conus betulinus
ACTTAATGGATGCATATCCAAGACTGAGAGGCACTGTTCACCATTTCCTTACCACCCCACACAGCAGACGTTTTGTATCTCCTCAGGCCTGGTTGATGCCGGGTTTTATTTGTAAGGTTTGGCATCGAATATTGCCCCATCATGCAGGTCTCAGACCAAAAATTGGAAATCCCCCAAATCATCTTCATCAATCAGCGTTTTTAAAACAGTCTCACATTCTGTGGCCCTTCAAGCACTGAACTCCTAGTGACCCCAGTTTTGATTTCCTCTCCATGTCTGTGCCCCAGAAGAGGTTCTCTCTGGGTCACCAGTGTTGGTGAATTCATGAGGTTCTCTCTGGGTCACCAGTGTTGGTGAATTCATGAGTTTCTCTCTGGGTCACCAGTGTTGGTGAATTCATGAGGTTCTCTCTGGGTCACCAATGTTGGTGGATTCATGAGGTTCTCTCTGGGTCACCAGTGTTGGTGGATTCATGAAGTTCTCTTGGGTCACCCAGTTGGTGGATTCATGGAGGTTTCTCTCTGGGTCACCAGTGTTGGTGGATTCATGAGTTCTCTCTGGGGCACCAGCGTTGGTGACTTCATGGGGACTGTCATGGCACAGACATGGTGGCATTCTCTCGAGGGAGAGCCACTCACACTAACTGTTATGACTAAGCAATTACTGTGTCAGTAAGGGGAGGGGAGGGGGGGTGTGTGTGTGGCTTCTTAGCAGGTGGTGTTCCGTGCATGTTGGATCAGAACCGACAGCACTGACCACAGACACCACCGAACAGACCCGAGTGACCCACCAAGTAGTGCAGTTGTCTCCTCTGGTGGGTTGCCCTGCAAACACTTGACAGTGAATGCTCACCGTGGATTGCTGTTGCTGCGTCTGCGGGACAAGCCAGCGTGTGGCAGGTGAACGGGGAGCCAGAATGAGCAGTGTGGAATAAAGCTGCCTGAGATGGTAAAGAAGAAGAGACAGCAACAAAAAAACAAATGAAAAAAATAATGTTTAACAGAAATCCGGTGGGACTGGGGCAAAGGCTGAATACTGTTTTTTTGTGTGACAAATTATTTATCAACAAGGGAAAAAAAAAAGTGTGACAGCAAACTTGTTCTAACAGGATTTCTCAGCTCTTTTCCTTCCCCCTCATTAGACAACTGCTGAACCTGTGTGAACAGATTTCTCAGTGTCTCTTAACATTTGTACTGTCCTCAAACCAGAACTCCTATGCACAGTCTGTATACTACACTTCACTCAACCATACTGAGCAAATCTTTTTCTCCCCTTTAAAACCTCAGGTGTTCACCCACTATATTTTTCAGCATTAGATGAAGCACGGGTGGAAGAAGTCAGTCTTGGGGTCCTGCAGAGAGCTACCAACTGATATCTGCCTGCCTTCCCACCAATGGGGGAGGAGGGGACCTCTTTCTCTTATCTGCAGCCTCTCCATAAAAGATTTCAGCACTGTCTTGTCTGCCCCTGGCTTGACTGGTTGTGCATTTGTGAGGCGGCAGGTTATTGCCAGCAGTATGGGAGCATGCTAGATTCAATAGCCCATGCTTGCTGTTTTTTCCCCAGGAAACCACCAGCCATTATCCTTCAGGAAAACAAGGTTAAGCTGTCACCCTTAGGATCACCATCAGGAAACCACCAGCCATTATCCTTCAGGAAAACAGGGTTTAAGCTGTAAAACCCTTAGAATCATAAAGGTTTGGTCCTCGCCTCAGCTGTTTCCTCTGGGAAAGAGGGAAAACAGTTTATCACCCTCCAGAACACAGGGACAAAAAAAACAGGATCCCAAGGAAACCTGTTCTGATCCTCAGGACAACTGTTCTCCTCTTTTTTCTTTAACTGTCTTCAGGGTCTATATCTGTTTTTCTGATAGAAAAAAAAAAAGAGGGTATTACCGCCTTCAGACTTCAGTGTGCTCCCCATCATCTTTGAGGAGAGATGGGGAGATGGAAGGGGTGAGTTTAAAAGAGGAGGGGTGCAGAGAGTGATGAGGGGGAAAGATGGGGGGACCATCCACCTCAATTTTGCCAGAGCTTACTTAGACATGCTGTCTCTGGTTCCTTACATAAAGTTTACACATTACCAGCGACGACACACAACTCTAATTGTACACCCCTGATTTGGTTGGGGAGAGGCTTGGGGGGCAGGGTCTGTGTGTGGCAGGGAGGGATGGGGGGGGGGGGGGGGGGGGGGGGGGGTGGGGGGGGGGGGGGGCCACAATGATGGGGAGGGACGAAGAAAGAATCAGGGGGGCGCTAGTAACTCTCCTAATGCAAACCAACAGAGTGGGGTCTGGAAGCTGAAGAGATTCCACAAAAAATGTCAAGAACATAAGCGCAGGCAACCAAAACACTAGCTGTCTACAGCCTGGCCTTTGGGACTGAACTGACGACTTCGGACACATCATCATCCTGGCATCCTCCAGACCAGCATGATTTGATCTTGACACTTTGTCTATAACTGTGTTTGCCTTTCCCAGGGTGGAGGACATCAGCAGACAAAAAAGTGTAAGGACACCATCAGACATGATATAAAAACATGGGGAAAAAGAGAGAGTACAGTAACAAATTTGAAGGCATCAAGGAAAGGTCAGGGATGACGATCTGTCAGATCATTGACATGATATTAACTTGATTAAAATTCTTAACTAACCTAGTCATTTAAATAGGCAACGCAATTTTTCCTTATTTGAAGACGGATAATTTTATTCAATTGGGGTGGCATGGCAGGCTGTCCATTTCTATCTCATCAGTACCTCTGTCAAACTTTTTGACAGGCATGTCAATCAGCCAGGGAATAAGTGCAAAAAAAAAAATTCTCTGACCTTCCTGATTTAAACAAACTGGAGGAAAAAAAAGTGCTCAAAAAAATTCTTCTCTTCTTTCCTTCCTGACCTTTAAACAAACTGAGGAAAAAAAGTGCATAAAAAGAAAAATAAAGGTTTCGCTACAAAGTGGCGTCTGCAATACCACATTCATTGTTTTAAGCTTTTGCAATGTCGTTCACTAATACTACAGTGTATAGCTAAACACCTTTTTTTGGTTACAAAAAATCTTCCCCCTAATTTGGTTTGATAAAACTTGTTCCTTTCTAATGTTTTCTTTTTTTTTTTTTTTTTTTTTTTTTTTTTACATGGGTCTTTATGAATAGCAAAACTTGAAAACGTCAATTAACTGACTATTACATTTTTTCTCAATCCAAAGCTCTCTTGAACTATGAAGGGGCTAGTCAAATCACTTCTCTCCTCTACTCTTTTAGTTTCAGTCTTCTAAACCAGCTAAGCTCAGTTATATATTCATGTTTTTCACTGGATTGTTTTTTTTTGAAATAAAGAGTGAATACCTTTTTTGATATCAGCCTTAGGCGGGAGTGGAGTGTTTGTGGGGGGTTTGCAAGGATTTTATTTTGTTTTGTTTTGTTTTTGGGATCCGCCTCAAGGATCTAGTCGTCGTTGTTCACCCCATACTAGGTTTCCAGGGTTCATGTACACAAACGGGGTATATAGGGTCAATTTTTTTTCCCGATTTTTTCACACAGCCTTACCATTTACGGAAAGTATGCAAAGTTTTATGATGTTTTGATTTTATTACATCTCTTCAGTTCATAATATGGTGAATCTGGAATTGTTCTACAAAACAATAATTTGTTTGGTTTTTTTTTTGTTTGTTTTTTTGTTTGTTTGTTTTTTAAACCAAGGGGGGATGGGGGGTAATTCTTCTTATGCAGGTGTCCAGCCCCCAGGCTATTTCCTGTTTGAAATGCCTAAAAATTGACGAAACTAGAGACTAGCTGTCCCTTCTTGTCACAGTGGAAAATGTCTAGAGACTGCTGGGTGGACGACATATAAACTGGGTTTCAGCTTGACCGGGGGGGAGGGGGAGGGGGAGGGGGGGGGAGGGGGGGGGGGGGGGGGGAAAGTGGGAGGATGTGGGGGGGAAATGTAAACTCACAATGGGGGGGGGGAATGGGGGGGGGCTGTCAAGAACACAGTCTGTACCTGGTTACCAATGGGGTGGGGGGGGGGGGCTATGTGGGGGGGGGGGGGGAACATTGGGGGGGGGTTCATAGGTGGTGGTGTGGTAGGGTGGGGGGGGGGGGGGGGGAGGGGGGGGGTGGGGGGGGGGGGGGGGGAGGGGGGAAGGGGTGGGGAGGAAGGGGGGGTGGAGGGAAGGAGTCAGGGCGAGGAGGGAATGAAGGAGCGATTAAGCCTTAAGGGTTAACCCAATATAAATTATTTCTGATGCAAACCACAAATTTAATGCATGTGTGTGCTGTACAGCTTGCTGTTTGTTGTTTTGGGGCTGCTTGTTTGTTGTCCTAGTTGTTTTGTGGTGCTTCTGTGTTTTTTTCTTTTTATGCATAGATTTTCTCTTCTCCTTGTCCTCTGTGTATATGCTATCTACGATCCTTGGTGTGTTTGTGTGTGTGTGTGTGTGTGTTGTGTGTTGTGTATGTGGTGTGTGACTGTGTGTTGTGTGTGTGCGCGCTGCACCAGCCGCGCGCCGCGCTGCGTGTGTTTGTGTGTGTGCTTGTGTGTGGTTGTTGTGACCACTTTCTGTTTTTATCTGCACATTGTGTGCAGTTGTAAACCCCCACTTTTGTCAGTTAATTTCATTATCATTATTACATGCACCGTGTGCACTTCACAACTGTCATTATTCATGACTGAAAAACTAGCAATGTTGCACACACTTAAATTGAAATAAAAACACAACCCCGAACAATTCCATACACTGAAAGTACACACATATAGACCTCTTAAGGTAGGTGAAATGGCCAGGTACCTATATACAAATTAGTTTTAGTGGAAATACAGCAGGAAAAGTTAGTATTTCTTAGGTTAACAAATATTATATGGCTACTATGATGCCCAAATTACTAACTGTACTAGTAATTTATTTTCATTCCAATAAATCTAATAGTAATACTACAGCTCATCCTGCGAGAAAAATTTCAATTATATAGTCACGTTTTCTAAAATTAATCTTTGCTCACTTATTTTTTTTTTTTTCCTTTTTTTTTTTTTTTTTACTAGCAAGATGATAAAATATTTGGATAACTTTTTAGCCCCTTTGCACTATTGTGAGTTTGTACAGCATTAACACTCCGCAGTTTCAAAATACACATGACAAACGCTGAAACAATACTGCATCCTAAAACGATTTAACAGTTATAATGAATGAATTTTAGCCACCTTTACCCCTTGAGCGCCAAGCGTCTGGTAAATGAGTCTTTCATTCTCCTTGCCAAGGGTTTTTGGCCGTTTTGCATAAATAAACAAAAAATTCATAGCTCCTCATTCAGCAAAGAAAACCCCATAAAACTGTACATTTTAGGAATCTGCCTTATTCCTCTTTGTGTTGACATCAAAATGAAAAAACAGAAAATCTTTATCTGGGGTATGAGCACCATGCTGTTATATATAAACAATGTGGAAAAAAAGGATGAAAAAATTTGTAGCAAAAATATTTGTAAAATATAAACATGCACTTGGAAGTTTTCGCCCTAGTTGGTAAACTTTTATCTCGGGTTTCCACTAAATGACAGTATGCTGGGCTATAAAAATTTGGTTAGTTGAAAAAATTCGCTTGAAACCTAGCTGTCCTAGTTTGAGTTGCAGCTGCTGATGTCTGCCACGCCCCCCTTGACAAAACCGCCTGTTCCTCTCCCTCTGCAGTGAACCCCCCTCCTCACTTCAGTCCGTCTTCTCTTTCACCCCACACAGACTGAAAGCAAAGCTTCTTTGTCTTCTCTCATGTGTGTCAGTTTCAAGCTGCCGAGAATCACACACGCTGGCTGGCTCACTCGGCGTACCGACGCTTGTGTCAGCTGGGTCAACTTGACCCATCAACGATGCATGCACCAAATCGTCATTCACTTTTCATATGTGTCGAGCCAATCGACTGACTCAAGATTTGAATCGCCCTCTTCTAGAATAATATTTGCTGTTTTCGAGAGCAGAAAAGGTTTTTTCGAGTCAATTGTAGGCCGCTAAGTCCGGGTGTTGCGTCGTCTGCTACTGTTGGTGATTGAAAACACTCAGAGCCTGTGGGGTCTTCACTTTCAATGGACTTGGGCACACAGTATGTGTACCGTCATGAAATACATGATTTAACTTGGCCACTGACTGAATGAATCCTAACCTTCGTCAGGAGGGGCACCCAAAAGATAATCAATGAAAATCGGTCACCTCTAGGGTTTCGGATGGTTTCAACAAAAATAGATCGAAGAACAATCACCGACCGAATTTC
The DNA here is from genome assembly GCA_016801955.1 of Conus betulinus. Lineage (NCBI taxonomy): Eukaryota > Metazoa > Mollusca > Gastropoda > Neogastropoda > Conidae > Conus > Conus betulinus. The sequence continues at coordinate 6,252 of JADBJO010006239.1, forward strand.
GGCTGCTGGCACTGAAGTGGAAGTTTTATTATCAACTGGAACTATCGTTCGCTGGCACTCAAACAGATCCTGTTAAATGCCAAAAAACTGCAAATAATTTATTAACACCTTTATAAATCTGACACTTCAAGTCACAAATGAAACATAAATTTAACCAATAAATCTAAACCTTTTAGCATACTTTCTGTACGTAACAGGATCATCAATTATTGGGAGCTCTTTTACCTAGCACCCGGTACCATGTACCGGCAGCAGAACAGCCTCTCTCTTGCATACACACTCTGTCTCAATGCCACCTGGTTATCGTCAGATGAGAGGATGCCACGCAAGTGGTGGGAACTAAACAGGAAGTGTGGTGACGACAGCCACGCGTCATCACTCTTCCACCCTTGCCCCTGCCTCTCCACCCTTTTTTTTTTACCCGAGCTAAAATGGGACTGCGCGCTCATTAATACAGCCAGTGTTTATGGTAACGGTTTGTTCCATTTCTGTCTGGGTGAACCAAGCATTTCACCCCCTCTCCGCTCCCGCCCCACCCTCCCCCTACCCCTCTCTCTCTCTCTCTCTCTCACACACACAGGCTGAGCGCACGTGTTTCACACTGAACGTTAACTAGGCCTAGACAAAGGTTTTCTTCTGTTCTCTGCAAAAATGGGCGCAGCAACGTTCGATACATTCGTTTTTTACAACAAACAGTCAAGCAAGTGGCAACACAGCTGAAAGTGGAGATACTAGACCTAGATCTAATAAAAAACTCAACTGAATCTGTGCAGTCAAACTCAGAATCAGCTGCAGATTCTTCAGCATCAAAACCCAATAAACGACAGAGGACAAAAGAATACAACAGTGCCTGGGTGTCTGAATTTCCTTGGCACAGAAGAGAAGAAGATGAAAAAAAAACTGGCAAGTCGGCAATTTTCTGCACAGTTTGTGAAGAAGCTAAGAAAGTTAATGGCTTTACAAAAGGATCATGCAACTTCCAACGATCAGCATTAGTTGAGCACCAGAAAAGCGCCAGCCATGTAAGCGCCGTTTCCATAATACAACAGAAAAAACGCATGGCTAATGTCGTTTCACACGTGCAAGATATAACGTCATCAGCGCTGCAAGAACAACTTAGAGTTGTTTTGTGGATGGCAAAAGAGGACATCGCACCAACAAAGTTTGACAGTGTCCTTTCACTTTTGAAAGCTGCTGGCTGTCCTTCGCTAGAAAAAGCTGCAACTTACTCTCATCAAGATATCGTTGAAGAAATGGAGAAAGCATTAGTTCAAGCTACCAATGAACAGATTGACGACGCCATCTCAAGAAGTGGCCACATCGGCATCATCATTGATGAAACTGTCAATGTCACCATTGACAAAAGCTCATCATCTACTTAAGGATTTCAAAAAGAGAAAAACCAAAGACTGTGTTCCTGGGAAATTTCACTGTTCGTGACGGCACCGCTGAAACGATTGCCACCACGGTGAGAGAGGCACTTGCAGCGAGACAGATAGACTTTGAAAAAGTCATTGGACTGGCATCTGACGGTGCTAGTGTCATGACAGGGCGACTCAACGGTGTAGGTGTGAAGCTGAGGCAAGAAAAAAACAACCCATTCCTCATTCACATTCACTGTGCGTGCCACAGAGTTGCTCTTGCGTCACAAGATGCTTCAAAAGCAGTGAGGAAAATCTTGGACTTCAAAAACACTGCAAACAGCGTCTACAAATTCTATCAATATTCTGCAACACGCAACGAGCGACTGAAAGAACTGAATGCTGTGCTCAGTGATGATGATTTTACTAGCTTGAAACAACCATGCTCAGTCCGTTGGCTTTCTCTCCAGAGGGCAGTGGACTCACTTCGTCTTAATTGGCCAGCCATCGTTATGGAATTAGGGGAGGAGGCATCTCGACAAAACAACGCTGTGGCAGACGGCCTATTACGTCAGGTACAAACGTTTGCATTCATCGCCATGACGCATATGCTGTCAGACATCCTTGCCATCATCAACAGACTGAATCTGATTTTCCAGAAGGACAGCGTTACCATCTCCACCATTAGACCTATGGTTCAGTCCACCATCACTGAACTGGAAGATGGCTATCTAGCCGGACATTCACGGCTTCAAAATGAAGATGACTTCATGACTGAAATTACAGCTGACGGTCACTGGCATGGTGTGAAAATGTTGTTTGCTACTCTGCAAACGCAGTTCAAACACATGAACAGCTGAGGGAAGAATTTGTGCAGCATACAATTGACTCTCTCAAGGCCCGATTTCCAGAGCAAAGACCTTGACATCATCCACAACATTGACGTTCTGCTGAATTCAGCAAAATACCCTGATCAGGCTGACGCTCTGCGTGACTATGGCCAAGATGCACTAAACGTTGTCCTTGACCACCTTGGAAATCAGCGCACGACATCCGACGGAAGCCAAAAGGAGCCAGTGCTGAACAGTCAGGATGCTCGCCGAGAGTTCAACCACTTCAAAGCTGCACTCAAGGGGCATGGCAGGCTGATTTTGAAACAACATGTGCACTGGTCATTCGTGACTACAAAGACGTTTTTTTCCCGAATTTGCCAAGCTGGCCAGCATCGGTCTTTGTATACCAGTTACAGTGTGCCAGCAGAAAGAGGATTCAGTCTGCAAAACAGAATTAAAACTGCCAAAAGAAGCAGTCTGTCCGAAAACCGGGTCAACAGATTAATGCTGTTGTCATCAGAGGCACGCTCTTTTGATCAGTTTCCTTTTGCCCGGGCGGCGAACATTTTCAACGGCATGCGGCAACGCCGCAAATAGGCCTAGATGAAGAACTGTTTAGTCTTCTGTGTACGGCCATGGACTGCGAGTGAATTTTGTGACTGAGTACAATAATCTCTTTGCTGACGTATTTTTCTTTGGTGGCGTTTTTTTTTTTTTTTTTTTTTTTTTTTTTTTTTTTTTTTTTTAGTGCGACGTTTGTGTCAGTTACTGTGACAGTTGCAGACTTTTCTCTCTCCGTCTCACTCAATATTCAACCGTTCCTGCTGATAATTCAGATCTGCCTGACTTGATCAAAGTTGTGTGCGTGTCAGTGACAGTAATCCTGCAGCCCATGGATTTTACATCGGCATGACGCGTCAGATCTTTCCGGACAGTGACTATGTTTAACTTGACTGTTGCTGTGTCAGTCTCAAGTTACCTTCACTAAACTGTTGCGATGCTGATGGATATCGTTCATTCATTTGGGTAAGGTGGGTTTTTTCAGTTTTCTACTTTGATATCTGCCCGTTTCGTGCACTGCAAAATGATTTGTGCTGTCATCGGTTGTTGCATTAGTCCGTCCGTGTAGCCACTTGCAGTTGTTTTGCATGATTGACCCAATACTTTGATTTTATTTTTCTATGCTGCATGATTAGGATGGTACCGGCTAGTGCTTGGCCACATGTAAGTTCAGATACATAAGCCATCAACTCAGTTTTAATTAAGCATACCACTCCACCTGATCTCCTCCCGCGTCTTGTCAGCTTAATCGCGGGGTTTACAAAAGACAGAATGGTAGGGGAACAAATGGGAATCTATTTTCTCCATGAACGTTTCAACAAGACAAATGAAATCAAAATTGTAAACATACGATAAAAACTGTTGATCAGTCAGTTTAGCTAGAAGACCATCTACGTTCCAATGAAGGAAAGAGAACAAGTGTACTTTATTTTTAACCTGTGTTTCACAAAACATTTTGTTCACTTTCAAACTCGCTATCATTCGTACTCTCATTCAGACTTTCGTCCATCGGAATGTTTCTAGGTTATATTTTCTCTTCTCTCTTCCCCATTGTGTTGTTCCCTGTCATTTTCACGTGCTTCGTCACGGCTGGTGTCACAAATCATTCCAGCACGTGAAGAACAAGCATGCATTTCACAATTCTCCGGTACACACCTACAACCTGATCTCAGTAAACATGACACACGGCCACCAGCACGTGCGTTTCCGCATTTTATCTTCGGAACCGGTGTTTGGTCAACATTATATACCTTTGTATCCTCAACCAGGGAAATTTGACTTTTAGGATTGTGGAAGTTTAACTTTGTTTGCAGGGGCCGGCCAAACCTTTATCTCACTTCCTTTAACTGATCATCCCATCGAGAACAAATTTCTTGCCCTCGATGAGGAGATGATCGTAGATCATAGTGGCCCTCTTGTTGTTGTCTCTGGCAGCTTTTAAATGTGGTCCTAGTTTCTTTCTGATGTCACGGACTCTCTGAGTGAAGTCATCACCAATAAACACTGAAGTATTCTTAAGGTTCTTTTTGGCTCTGAAAATTTCTTCTTTGTCTTTGTAAAAGGTGCATCTGCCAATAACAGGCGAATTAGGCTTATTGTTAATGCGATGTATTCTGTCAAACTCCACGGTCTTTGGTAGTTTCAGTTCATCCGTCAACAGGTTATGCACCATGTTTCACACAGTCCTGTTTGGTTTCTTTCTCCTTCCTCCTTGGCAATCCATAAAAATTAAATTATCCTTTTTGATCGCCCTTCAAGATCATCAACTTTTTTTCTTCCAAACGCACGATTCTATCTTTCATCATGCTGTTTTCTGCTTTCAAATTGTCATTTTGAAGACGAAGCTCACTGATCGTCTCTTTCATGTCATGAATGTCCCCTTTAAGTCCGTCGACTGAGTCCTTCACTCCTTTTACATCGTCAGACATGCTGTCAACCTTCGTGGTTAAGCATGATAACATTGTAAAAATGTCTTTTAGCATCGGGTGATCGGCCGTGATCTCACCGGGTTTTACTTGAAGCATGGTCAGGTCAGGATCAGGAGTCACAGAAGAGTCCGTACTTGGCACGGCGAACAGAGCCATCACGAGCCAGGCGGGACTGCTTCGTGGAGCTGGAGCTGGACGACTTCGGCCCGGGGTTCGTCTCCACGTCGCCGCATCGGAGCAGAAGGTCGCTGAAGAGAAAAAGGCGGTGAGGACCAAGCCTACCATGACACCGGTGACACGGGTGTGTACTTTTAATACACGCAACGACATGGACAGCTTGAACCTGGCTCTTTTTGCCATGAAACTGATGAAGACGGCGACAAACCCGCCACACCGAACTCTAAAATCGAGAGATGCTGATGGCATCTTGATACTGTCACCGACTTGAAAGGCTATATGACTGCAAACCGGAGAAATTAACAGAAAAGTGTGTGTGTGTGTGTGTGTACGTCTGTGTGTGTGTGTGTGTGTGTGTGTGTGTGTGTGTGTGTGTGTGTGTGTGTGCGCGCGCGCGCGTGTGTGTGCATGTGTGTGTTTGTGTGTGTGTATGCGTGTGTGTTAGAGAGAGAGAAAGAGAGAGAGAGAGAGAAGAATGTGTGCATGTGTATGTGTGTGTGTCTGTATGTGCGCACGCACGTGCGCGAGCGCAGACACACACACACACACACACACACACACACACACGCTCACTCACTCACGCGCGCGCGCGCGCGCGCGCGCGCGCACACACGCACACACACACACACACACACACACTCACGCACTGTCACACACACACACACACACACACACACACACACACACACACACACACACACACACACACACACACACACACAGATACCAGCGGATTTGGCCGAAGAAAGGGGGTGGGGGGGGGTGGGGGTGGGGGGGGTGGGGGGGGGGGGGGGGGGGGGGGGGGAGGGGGCTGATGTGAAAGGTAGTTCATGACAGCGATTGTCATCGCTTGATGAATGCTTTCGCCCTTTGACAATGTGTTTGCGCGTGTGCGTCCTCTCTCTCTCTCTCTCTCTCTCTCTCTCTCTCTCTCTCTCTCTCTCTCTCTCTCTCTGTGTGTGTGAACCTCACTTTTGTTCTTTTTGTTCAGGTTTTAATTTCTGTGCGCCTATAATGTGTGTGAAAATAGGTTAAGAGACAGACAGAGAGACGGATATGCGGAAATATAGACAGACAGACAGACAGACAGAAGTTTATCAAGAATGGGTTCAGATTTTTTGACAACCTTTTCTTCCAGTCTGTTGTTTCTAGGTTATATAATGCATATGACATATGATAATAATCATAAGAGAGAAAAAAAAAGGACTCATATTCATGGAAATATATGGCACACGACTAGACCAACCTGTACCAGCCTGGCAGAAAATTGTCTGGATATTATACTCTTAACACGGAAACACGCACAGACGGGGAAACAGAAAACGGAGCGATCGGGATGTTCGGGCAGAGAGAGAGAGAGAGAGAGAGAGAGAGAGAGAGAGAGAGAGA
>JADBJO010006239.1:25000-30000 GCA_016801955.1 Conus betulinus
TTTTTTTTTTGCAACGCTGATAAGCGGCAACAACTGTCCTAGTTTTTAAGCCCACAGTTTTCGTCCTGTTTCTCTTTCCTTTTGCTTTCCTTCATTCTGCATCGTTACAAACTGCTAGCAACCCGAGAGCAGTTCACACGTTATCCGAGTTGTCTCCGGCTCGCGCAACGTTTGGCTAACGTTCATAACGAACGTTAGTTGATCGTTGTTGTTGTTGTTGTTGTTGAACGCAGCCTTGGTGATGTTGGTGCATGGATTGAGGTATACAGGGAAGAAGGCTGAACTTTCGCCGTGTGGATGTGTGGGGCGCGTGTGTTGGTCCTCCGGGGATAATGATTGGCAGAAACAGCGGTGAAGATTCAATCATAATGTCTTCTTCTGCTTCTTCTTCTTCTTCTTGTGTTCCACGCGGGACTTTTTTTTTTTGTTTTGTTTTTTTGTTTTGTTTTTTGTTTTTAGTTCTTTCCCGCCTTCTGCTCCATGCGTTGGCAGCTTTGTGAGTGTCTATGTGTGTGTGGGTTTTTTTTTGTGTGTAGATGTGTAATTGTCTGTCTGTTTTTGTTTCTTTGCTTGCGTCTCTCTCTCTCTCTCTCTCTCTCTCTCTCTCTCTCTCTCTCTCTCTCTCTCTCTCTCTCTCTCTGTCTTGTCCCATGGCCATTTTCCAACATCTTCCTCTTGTCTGTCCATAAATCACAGTTGAGCTAGAGCTCCCTGAAACACTTCCGGCATCAATCGACTGATCGGTGTGTGTGTGTGTGTGTGTGTATGTGGATCCATTAATTGATTGATTGATTGGGTGCTGTTTCCGGGACGATGCTAGGGGTGGGGTGGGGTTGGGGGGGGAGGGGATGGGGGAGGGGGGAGGGGGGGGGGGGGGGACAAGATCACTGGAAACGAGAAACCAGGGGGCGGGAGGAGGGATGAAGGGTTCTATTATGGGATGGTCATGACCATAATGAGGGGGATGAGTGAAAGAGGGGGGAGAGAAGGAAGTGGGGGGGGGGGGGGGGGGACAAGAGGGAACAAGAGGGGGCAGTGGGGGGTGAGGTGGGGGGTGGGGGAGTGGGGCGGGGGTTGCACGGAAGTACAGAAGGGGTGGGGGAGGTGGAAGGTGGGGCGGGGGTGGGGGGGGGGGGGGAAGAGTGACGACACAGCTTGGAGGGCTGACCTTGAACTGCTGGCTAAAGTCTTTTATAATAATGGAAGCCCCACCCCCCCACCTCCCACCCCAACCACCCCCCACCACCCACCCCCATCCCCAGCCCTTCCTCCCTCACCAACCACCGCCTTACCCCTCTAGCTGTTCGCTCGTCGTCGTCAGGAGGGCAGGGTGGCGCTGTAAGGGGTTTAACCTGTTACCTGCCGCTGACTTCCTCTTCCGTGCTGGCATGGTGCTGGTGATCAGTACAGGGCGAAAGGGGGGAGGGGGGTGGAGGGAGGGGGTGGGGGGGGGTGGGGGCGAAGGGATTTGAATTGGGAAAGGGAGGAGAGAGAGAGAGAGTCGTTAATGGAAGGAGGGTAGGGGGGGGGGGGGGGTGGCTTTGGGCTTTTTTCTTCTTCCCACTACACCCCCTCCCCCCCCCCCCCCCCCCCCCCCCCCCCCCCCACCCCCAGCCCTACCCCCCCCACCCCCCCCCCCCCCCCCCCCCCCCCCCCCCCCCCCCCCCCCCCCACCCCCCCCCCCCCCCCCCCCCCCCCCCCCCCCCCCACCACCCCCCCCACCTCATCCATGCATCCCACCGGAGATAGGGGAGGTAAGTGTAGTTCTCCACTTCTGTGACCCATACTCAACCCTTCCTTCCGCCTTCTACACGCTCTCTTCCGCCTTCTACACGCTCTTCTTGCGCCTTCTACACGCTCATCTTCCGCCTTCTACACGCTCTTCCGCCTTCTGCACGCTCTTCCGCCTTCTACACACATTCCGCCTTCTACACGTACACGCTCTTCCGCCTTCTACACGCTCTTCTGTCTTCTACACGTACACGCTGTTCCGCCTTCTACACGCTCTTTCCGCCTTCTACACGCTCTTCCGCCTTCTACACACTCTTCCGCCTTCTACACGCTCTTCCGCCCTTCTACACGCTCCTCTACACGCTCTTCCGCCTTCTACACGCTCTTCCGCCTTCTACACGCTCTTCCGCCTTCTACACGCTCTTCCGCCTTACCTGTCAGCTTCTCGTCTGCGCACATTTCCTGTTTCTGTCTCTGTCACGCGTCCTCTCACGCCTGTCCTTTCTCTGTGCCCTCTCTCTCTCGCTCCCCCCTCTCTCTCTCTCTCCCGCGCTCTCTCTCCCTCCTTCCTCTCTCTCTCTCTCCCCTCCTCTCTCTCTCTCTCTCTCTCTCTCTCTCTCTCTCTCCCTACCTCTCTCTCCTCCCTCATCTCTCTCTCTCCCTCCTCTCTCCTCTCTCTCTCTCTCTCTCTCCTCTCTCCCTCTCTCTCCCTCCTCTCTCCCTTCTCTCTCCTCTCCTCTCTCTCTCTCTCTCTCCCTCTCTGCCCCCTCTCCCCTCTCTCTCCCCTCTCTCCCCTCTCTCTCTCTCCTCCTCCCCTCCCTCCCTCTCTCCCTCCCTTCTCTCCCTGTCTCTACCCCTCTCTCTCCCCCCCCCCCCCTCTCTCTCTCTCTCTCTCACTGTTTTGGGTGTTTTGGTTCCCCCAACTACCACCTCGCAGCTCTCTGTCTCTCCATCTTGCCTCTCACCTCCCCCCTCCCCCCCCTCCCCCCCCCCCCCCCCCACCCATCTCCGTTCCACATCTCTCCAAGCCTCTCTGTCAGACGATGGACTAACAAGGTCATCCCCTTCTCCTCCTCCTCCTCCACCTCCCCCGCCGCCAGGTCACCACCGCCAACACCTACCACCACCGCGATCTTCATCCCCACCGCTCTGCCTCCTGTCCGCGCGATTAGGCCTTCATGTCTTAGTCAGTGCAGCCAGATGGTGGTGGTGGTGGTGGTGGTGTGGTGGTGGTGGTGGTAATGGACGTGGTGGAGGTGGTATTGGTGGTAGTCGACGTGTTGGTGGTGGTGGTGGTGGAGGTGGTGGTGGGGAGGTGGTGGTGGAGGTGGTAGTAATGGTGGTGGTGGTGATGGTCGTGGAAGTAGAAATGGTGGTGTGGTGGTGGTGGTGGAGGTGGTGGTGGTGGTGGTGGTGGTGGTAGAAGTGGTGGTGGTGATGGTCGTGGAGTAGTAATGGTGGTGGTGGTGGTGATCGGGGGGTGGTGGTGGTGGTAGTAATGGTGGTGGTGATGGTCGTGGAAGTAGTGGTGGTGGTGGTGGTGATATTAATGATGGTAATGGTGGTGGTGGTGGTGGTGTTGGTATTAATGGTGGTGGTGGTGGTGGTGGTGGTGATGGTTCTCCGACAGAGCCGTGTGTGGCTGGATTGCCGGCTGGCTGACCCACATGTTGCCCCGTGCCCCTGCATGTCTGCCCAGGGTTAGTCACGCCACCTTCCCCCCCCTCCCCCTCCCCCTTCCCCTCCCCCCCCCTCCCCCTTCCCCCCCCCCCCCCCCCCCCCCCCCCCCCCCCCTCCTGGATTAGACAGAACCCTGCATCCCATCCTTCGCACGTCAGGAGCAAGGCTGGGGAGGAAGGTGGCCTGGGATCGGGGGGGGGGGGGGGGGTGGAGAGGATGGAGGGAGAGGGTGGCTGGGTATGGGTGGGTGTGTGTGTGGTGGGGGGGGGCGTGGGGGTGGGGGGGGGGGAGTGTGAGGATGGGGGGGTGGGTAGGGTAGAGGTGGAAAGCCCCCCTCACGCGGCGTTCCTGAGGTTCACCATGCTCTTGTCGTTCCCAACGACGGGAGACCTGGCCCGCTGGCGACAGACTGGAAACGTCGACAGACACAGCCTAGGGCACAGACACACAGGGTAATGCTAACATGTAGGGCCGGAATAGCTCAGTTGGTAGCGCGCCAGACTCGTAATCCAAGGGTTGCGGGTTCGAATCTCCGCCGGGCCGTTTCGGTACAGGGGGATTTTTCCCTCGGAGGTAACATTATTTCTGACTCCACTTCCCATACAGTCCTTCGAATGAGACTATAAACCGAGGTTCCGTGTGTGACTGCACGCGTAAAAATCTTGCACACACGTAAAATCCCATCCACACCAACTTTGGGAAGAGAAGACCAGTTTGGCCGTTGGTATGGATGACACGTTACACATAGCATGCACCTTCCCCGAAGATGGAGTATGGATGTCTTACTGGCGGGATTAAAAAAAAAAAACCCGGTCATACACACGAAACTCCACTCCCTTTGTTGGGTAGATGGGATTAATACTTGTCTGTCCATATAGGGAATGTCCGCAGGAGTATCAGCCTGCGGACGCAGAAGAAGAAGAAGAAGGATAACATGTAGTATAGCTGTCTGTCTGTCTGTCTGTCTGTCTATGTGTCTGTCTGACTATCTTATCTATCTATCTATCTATCCTGCGCACAGACACACAGGATGGTAACGTGTGTTATATCTAGCTGTCTGTCTGTCTGTCTATCGAGGTGTCTGTCTATTTATATGTTTTATCTTGTGTACAGAAACACAGGGTCAGTGGTAGCCTGTAGTATATCTAGCTGTCTGTCTATCTATGTGTCTGTCTGACTATCTGTCTATCTATCCTGCGCATAGACACACAAGTTGAGTGGTAGCCTGTAGTATATCTGGCTGTCTGTCTGTCCGTCTATCTATGTGTCTGTCTGACATCTATCTATCTATCCTGTGCACAGACACACACGGTCAATGGTAAAATGTAGTATAGTTAGCTGTCTGTCTGTCTATTTATCTGTCTATTCTGTGCACAGACACACAGGATCAGTGTTAACATGTATCATATCTATCTGTCTGTCTATCTGTCTATCTATCTACCATCTGTCTATCTGTCTATACATCTATCTGTCCATCCATTTATCTGTGTATCTACCCATCTTTATATATATATATATATATATATATATATATATATATATATATATATATATATATCCATCCATCTATCTATCTGCCCATCTGTCTT
>JADBJO010006239.1:37500-40000 GCA_016801955.1 Conus betulinus
CTAATGATAATGACGAGGAGAGAAGTTTTTTGGAGAGCACAAATCCCCGCAAGCGCTGGTTCCAACAGATCCTGTATCTGCCCTTTGATCCGGATGCTCTTATAGATCGGCAGCCCAATTTAATGAGTTCGTCTTCATGCCACATTCAATCTTTTCAGCGAGTTCCGTTCAATCGGTGCAGTAGTTATTGGTTTACCTTACGAACAGGCCGACGAAACCCAGAGACCCGGAGGAAGACGTAACCTCCCATGGAGATCATTAGATAAACAAGGGAGGTGGGGGTATAAGCGACAAGAAGAAGAAACAGTTATGGTGATAATGACCGATGATGGTGATGAAGAAGAGAAGTTGCTGAAGGCATATATCATTTTCTAACAATCCTGACAAGGGACTCCTGTACAGTTAATACTATTTAGGGGGATATCAGCGCACGTTCTAGAATCTCTTCACGCCGTTTCCTGAACTGATTTTTTTTTCTTAACCCCCCCCCCCCTTTTTTTTTTTTTTTTTTACCAGAATGTACTTTTAAGACACTTGTAGAGTTTTTTCCCCTTCCGGAATGAAGCCAAAGTACAACTAAACACACAAAACACAGTGCACAGTAACGTAAGAATAATACACAATGCGAAGACAGACTGGCGAATTTTCGACAAACGTTCTCTGCACACTTAAGAAACAACGGACATGAAGAAATGCACGGAAAAACTACCCCAGGTAGCACCAAAAAATTAACGAATTTTCGACACATGTTTTCTTTATACGTAAGAAACTGGGCCTGAAGAAATGTACAAAATACTACTCCCCCAGATCACAGCAGAGAACGAGGCGGGGAGTAATGTTCTCGTGCCGATGGCAGCCAGAGGATTATTATGCGGTGCATTGTCATGTCTGTGGATGGTAGAAGCTGAAGAAGACGTGTTAGTGGAACATTTCACATGTCTTATTTTCTACGAAATGACACGTGATTTTGCACTGGATATTCTGTGTGTACTGCTAGTCTGGTTTATCTTCAACAGCGCTGCAGTCGTGTTTTTTTTTTTTTTTTTTTTTTTTTTTTTTTAAATTCCAAAGTGAAGAGAGGGGAAGGGATGGAGGGTGGGGAGGGGAGAGGGGGTTGTTCCAGAATCAATTTACCCCCCCCCCCCCCCACACTCCTTTCCCCTCAAAAAACACGCCCCCGTCCTGCAAATCACCTGTAGGTTAAGAAGCGAGCGAGGCGACTGAAGCATTCTGACTGATACATTTGTGCCAGGTGAGGAAAGTGTGCACCGCAAAAACTGCCCCCCCCCCCCTCCTCCCTCCTCCCCCTCTACACTCCGCTCCATCCTCACCAGCACTGATGAATCGTCAAGGAAGCAGCAGGCGATGACGTGGACTGATGTCTTACGTCACGGTGGCAAAATGGCCACGGCAACTAGCTGTCATAAGCCTTGACAAATCGCCGAAAGATGAGCAAGTTTGTGGAAGAAATCTGGCGTTTGCTTCGACTTTTCTTTCATTTTTCTGTTTTGATTGACTTCAAAGTGTTTGGGGTTTTTTTTTTTGTGGCGTCAGGGAAATGTGTTGTACCCGGGTGAATTTCATGATGTGGTATGGTCTCTCAGGATCCATATATATCTATACCATCAGTACCCACAATGCACCAGTATCTACGGCCAAACAGTACCCACGATCTGACAGCATCTATACTTCTTAGTATCCATAGTGTTTCCACCAGTACCTACGATCCACCAAACCCATGGTCCACATTCTCCATGATCCGTGAATAGCCATGAACCATGAATGTCCATGATCATTCATCTAAAGTTCATGGGTATGGAAGACACCCGAAGCCACGACCTGTCAGTATCCTCGATCCACCAGAATCCACGGTCCATTAGTATCCATGATCCACCAATGTCCATGACCTGTCAGTATCCTCGATCCACCAGAGTCCACGGTCCATTAGTATCCATGATCCACCAGTATCCATGACCTGTCAGCATCCACGATCCACCAGAGTCCACGGTCCATTAGTATCCATGATCCACCAGTATCCATGACCTGTCAGCATCCACGATCCACCAGAATCCACGGACCATTAGTATCCATGATCCACCAGTATCCATGACCTGTCAGTATCCGCAAGCGGCTAATATCCACGATGCACCAGTCTCCACGATCGATTGCCATCCATGAAGTCATCATCGCCATCCATGAAGTCATCATCGCCATCCATGAAGTCATCCTCATCCATGAAGAAGTCATCATCGCCGCCATCCGTGAAGTCATGAAGTCATCATCGCCATCCGTGAAGTCATCATCGCCATCCGTGAAAGTCATCATCGCCATCCATGAAGTCATCATCGCCATCCATGAAGTCATCATCGCCATCCATGAATCCGTGAAGTCATCATCGCCATCCGTGAAGTCATCATCATCGCCATCCATGAAGTCATCATCGCCATCCATGAAGTCATCCATCGCCATCCATGAAGTCATCCTCGCCATCCATGAAGTC
>JADBJO010006239.1:47500-50000 GCA_016801955.1 Conus betulinus
TTTGTTCTTCTTTCTGTGATCCGCTTTCCTTCCTTTTCTTTGTTTCTTCTTTCTGTCATCCGCTTTCCTTCCTTTTCTTTGTTCTTCTTTCTGTTATCCGCTTTCCTTCCTGTTCTTTGTTCTTCTTTCTGTTATCCACTTTCCTTCCTTTTCTTTGTTCTTCTTTCCATGATCCGCTTTCCTTCCTTTTCTTTGTTCTTCTTTCTGTTATCCGCTTTCCTTCCTTTTCTTTGTTCTTCTTTCTGTGATCCACTTTCCTTCCTTTTCTTTGTTCTTCTTTCTGTGATCCGCTTTCCTTCCTTTTCTTTGTTCTTCTTTCTGTCATCCGCTTTCCTTCCTTTTCTTTGTTCTTCTTTCTGTCATCCGCTTTCCTTCTTTGTTCTTTTTCTTTGTTCTTCTTTCTGTGATCCGCTTTCCTTCCTTTTCATTGTTCTTCTTTCTGTGATCCGCTTTCCGTCCTTTTCTTTGTTCTTTCTGTGATCCGCTTTCCTTCCTTTTCTTTGTTCTTCTTTCTGTGATCCGCTTTCCTTTCTTTTCTTTGTTCTTCTTTTCGTGATCCGCTTTCCGTCCTTTTCTTTGTTGTTCTTTCTGTGATCCGCTTTCCTTCCTTTTCTTTGTTCTTTCTGTGATCCAGTTTCCTTTCCTTTTCTTTGTTCTTCTTTCTATGATCCGCTTTCCTTCCTTTTCGTTGTTCTCCTTTCTGTGATCCGCTTTCCTTCCTTTTCTTTGTTCTTCTTTTCCGTGATCCACTTTCCTTCCTTTTCATTGTTCTCCTTTCTATGATCCGCTTTCCTTCCTTTTCTTTGTTCTTCTTTCTACAGTCCACTTTCTTTCTTTCTGTTTCCCTTCTTTTTCGATCTTTTTCCTGCTTTCTATGGTTCTGTATTTTTTTTTCCTTCATTGTATGATACAGTTTCTTTCCCCCCTTTTTTTCTGATCGATCTTCTTTCTTATTTTTCTCCTTTGTAAGGTCCACTTGTTTTCAGTCGTTTGTTTTTCATTCTTTCTATGAGATCTATTTTAGTTTTTTGTTTATACCACGCATTCCACATTTCCCATTTCTTTCTATGATCACATTTCGTCATTTTATGATATTTCTCTCTTTTCCATTTTTCTATAATCGATTTTCTTTCTGTCTCTTTGGTTTGTATTACGCCTTTTCGTTTTCTTTTTTTCCATGGTCTGTTTTGTTTTCCTTTTTTTTTTGCTATGATACTTATTGTCTTTTCTTTTTCATATTGTAATCCATGTTATTCCTTTCCCCATTCTTTCTAGTATTCCTTTTCCTTTCTCTCTTTCTTCTTTTTTTTTCTTCTTTTCTTTGATCTGATTCTTTCCCCTTTCTTTCTCTCTTCTTCCTTCCTTCTCTGTTTCACATCTTTCTGTGCTACAGTTTCACTTCTTCTCTTTCAGCTGTTGATATCAGAGAGCCCAAACTGACCAGAGACAGAGGTGAAAGGTCGTTCACCAGACGGTCATGACCTTTGCTTATGTGTGTGTGTGGGGGGGCGGGGGGGGGGGGGGGGGGGGGTTTCAGGAGTTTTGGGGTTGGAGGAGCGGAGTGTATGCATGCATGCATTGGGGGGTTGTACACCCTGCGGCCTGGATATCCTGCACGGTGGAAGAGATTCGTGTGAGAAAAAAAAAAAAAAGGGGGGGGGGGGGGGGGGGGGGGGAAGAAAAAAAAAAAAATGAAAACCTTCAGGGCAAACATAACTTAGTTTCAGCCAAACTTTTTTGTGTGTATGAAATACGGTAAAGAGATGCTTCAGAGGAGAAACATAGAACAGACAAAAAAAAAAAAAAAGCAACAACAAACACAAGGCGACGGCAAACATCATGGCAAGCTTTTGAACAGAAGTTTGAGAAATGTTTTTTTGTTGTTTGTTTGTTTGTTTGTTTTGTTTGCTTTTTGTTTCTCATATGATAATTCCATTTGAGGGACCTTTAAGCCTGAAATATATGTTTCCGGGAAAGGCCAGACTGCCGCTGTGTGTGTGCCAGACGGGAAACTGGTGGGGCTGAGCGCTGGGTTCACTCTCTGCACCTGTGTTAGTCATTTCTGCACAGTCAATGCCATAGCGAGGAGCCGGGCAGTTACACGCAAAATTGCACCACTTATGACATTTATGGAGCACTTGGATGCCTTTGGGGAGAGCGAAGAATACGCGCGCGCGCACACGCATACGCACGCATACGCACTCATTCACACCACACACACACACACACACACACACACACACACACACACACACACACACACACACACACACACACACACACAGAGAGAGAGAGAGAGAGAGAGAGAGAGAGAGAGTCGACCTCGACTGATTTTGTTATGCCTGCTTGTGTGTGTGTGTGTCTGTGTGTGTGTGTGTGTGTGTGTGTGTGTGTGTGTGTGTGTGCGTGCGTGTGTGCGTGCGTGTGCGTGCGTGGTGTGTGTGTGTGTGTGTGTGTGTGTGTGTGTGTGTGTGTGTGTGTGTGTGTGTGTGTGTGTGTG
>JADBJO010006239.1:57500-60000 GCA_016801955.1 Conus betulinus
CAAGGATTGCGCTTTGTGACTCTCCGTGCCACTCGGCAACACTGATATGGTTTTGTAGTGGAGATGAAATGGGGTTCAAAAGGATTGGAAGTTGAGTGAGAAGCCACATTGTTTCATCTTCGTCTTTTTTTTTTTTTTTTTTTTTTTTTTTTTTTTTTGGAATGCTGTCTCTCTTATTTCTAAACACGAACATGATATCGGGCTCCACGATTGGTCTAATGTTGGTTAACTTCTCACTTCTCTGTGATTGGCCCGCAGATCCTGCCCCATGCAGCCGTTGCCACGATCCCTACGACCTTGGGGGGGTGGGGAGGTGATCACCCTCCTGCGTTCTGTTTGGGTGAAAACAGCTTCAAAATAAAATGAAAATATTGACTCGTGCGTGCCACTGCACTTTGGATAGAAGATTATCTCTCTTCTTTTTTTTTTTCGTCGCTATACTTTATCACTTGCACGTGCAAGCATCTTTCTAACCGTGCCATGCGCTGCGATATGCTTTGGCATCTGATACTGGTCTCAAGAGCCGCGTTTTACAAACATGCCAAAACACAGCAGACGTAAGCGAATATGGGTGTTCGTTCTTTATGATCCATTTCGTGGAGGGTAGAGGTGGAGGGGGTGGAGGGGTTTGCGGGTATAAATAACACCAGTCTGACCAGTTCTTCCGTTAAAGCTAGAGATGAATATAAATATTAAAAAATCGATTTGTTGGTAGCACATTTCATTTTCAGAATGAGAAAACCCTTTTTTTCCCCTCTCTTTTTATTTTCTTATTTTATGGATTTGATTGATTGTTTTGTTGATTTCTGTATCTTTTCTCACTAGTTAGCTCAGTCGAGATAATCATTTCGTTTTTTTTGCTACATAGAAATTCTCCAACGTATTCGTTTAGTCGAGTTTATCCGTTGTTTGCATCATAGAAATTTTCGGACTTATTAGCGTCACGGTGGTGTTTTTTTTTTCTTTCCGACCGGAGCTGCATGTGTGGGGTGCCCCCCCCCCCCCCCCCCCACCCCCCTCCGCCTTAGCTTGGCTAGTGTATCGCAGCTGTCAATCACCCCTCCCCACCCCACCCCCTTCCACTCAGGCGCTCTCAATCTTTTTTTGGATTACATATATCCTGCACTGTCAGTCTGTCTGTCTACATCGTCTGTCAGTCTGTCTGTCCTTCTGTCTGTCTGAGTCTGTCTGTCTGTCTGCATGTACGTATGTATGTATGTGATTATGTGTGTGTGTATGTATGTCTTCTCTGTCTGCCTGCCTCCCTGCCTGCCTGCCTGCCTGCTCTTGCCTGTCTGATTGTCTGTCTGTCTGTCTGTCTCTCTGTCTGTCTCTTTGTCTCTGTCAGTGTCTGTCGCTGTCTCTGTTCGTTTCCTCCTCCTCTATTCCATCTGCTATGTTTTCTCTTTTTTTTTCTTCTCTTCTTTGTCTTCTTCCTTGTTTTGCTGTCCTCCTCCTCCTCCTCCTCCCTCCCCATCCTCCTCCTCTTTCCACCTCCTTCTCCTTCTTCTCCTCCTCCTCTCCTCCTACCCCTTCTTCTTCTTCTTCTTTTCTTCTTCTTCTTTTTTTTTCTCCTCTATCTTCTTCGTCTTCTTCTTCTCCTCCACTCCTTCCGCTCCTCCTCCTCGTCCTCCTCCTCCTTCTCCTCTCTTTCCTCTCCTACCTCAACTCCTCCTTCCTTCCTTCGCCTTTCAGCTCTCTTTTGTCTCTACTTTTACTCTGCTACTTTGTTTCTAACTCATCTAAACTTTTCTCTCTTCTGCCTTCTCCTTCTTCTCTTCGCCGTCTACTCCTTCTACTGCTTCATAAATCTTTTTCTGACTATCTTCCTTCTCTTTCGCCTCGTTCTACTTTTTTCTATTCACTTACTTTTCTAACTTTGCTACCCTTTCTTACTTAGTTCCTACTCCCTGCTTCGTTTTTTTCTTCTTCGTCTTCTCCTCTTTCTTCTCTTCGTTTCCTCTCTTCTTGTTTCTTCTTCTTTCCGTCATCTGTTCTCTGTTATCTTTCTATTCTATCTTTCCTTCTAAATACGTTTCGTACCGGGGTCTCCTTTACTACTTTCTACTTGACTTACTGTCGGATTCTATACTTAATATTCTACTACTTGTTGGTATTCTACTACTATCTTATTCTACTTTACTGTTCTACTTATACTTTTTTCTACTAGCTAACTTCTACTATCTATCTACTCTAAACTTCTACTTTTCCCTATCTTCTACTTTATTCTCTTCCCTCCCCTACTGTCTCCTCCTTCTAAACTTTTTCGTACTTCTACTCGTCTTTTGTTCTTAACCTTATTTCCTAGTTCCTCCTTCTACTTAGTCTATCTTTCTAACGTTTTCTACTTTTTCTACTAACTAACCTTTCTAACATTTTTGTTACTTCTCAACTCTACTCTACGTGACTGACTGTGTCTACGATTCTTACTACATAGTCGTACTTTTCTCCTTCTACTTGATTCTACTTTTTGATTCTACTTTCGCACTCTACTTTACTA
>JADBJO010006239.1:65000-72500 GCA_016801955.1 Conus betulinus
CATTTTGCGGATTCGACTTTGTTCAGTATTGGCGTGAAAAAAAAAAGTGGGAATATAGAGCCACAGTGCTGAAAAAAATGAAAAGAAAGCAGCAATCTCTCAACAGAACGATGGTCAAGGATAACACAGGTTGGATGAAAGCTATGAATGCAATGGTGAATAAACCACAGTTTAGCGTAACCGACGGAAGACATTGGTCTTTTGTCTTTTCAGGATGTGTGGAAGTCTGGGGCTTTGAAGGTAAAGCCGTCTTTTTTATCTGCGCCGGTGTTCGGTTTGTCAACTGTTCATTTTCACCAGGGTCTGGTGAACGTTAGCATGACTCATCAAGCTCGCCACAGCCAGTGTACCCTTTTTTCCATCAGCAGTTTCGATTGAATCTTCAGGAGTTCTGATAATCCGGGCGTTGTGAGACTTGACGGGGGAGAAAAGTTGGGCGGTTGTTTGTGTGACCTTCTTGTTTGGAGTTCCGTGCCAACGTGGAAAGGAACTGTTCCCGAGGGTACTGGTGTCAGTGAGGACTAATTGCGAGAAAAGATGAGAAGGATTAAAAGAAAACGCAACGGTTTTATTCGCCTCTCTTTCTCTCTCCTCTTCCTTCCGCTCACACCGTTGTTCAGTTGTGTGGAAAACGATCTCTCCGTCTCTCTTATGCTCATCGTCTCCTCTTCAAAGTCCATTCGTCCCTTCTCCCCGTTTTCTCGTCCATCTTCCTCTGTCGCCTTTCTGCAAGTTTCGAAGCACTGAGTCTTTTTCTCGCTCTCTCTCTCTCTCTCTCTTCTTCTCGTCTATCTTCTCTCTCTTCTCCTGTCGCTATCCTCTTAGCTTACGCTCCGCCGTCGGTTCCCTCCCTTTGATCTTCCTCTCTTTCTCCCGTTAGCTCTCCTCCGCTCGGCTCATCCTCTCGGTTTGTCCTCCCTGCTCTCTCTCTCGCTCCTCTCCTCGAGAGTCTTCTCTATCCTCTCTCCTCATCCTCCCCCCCCCCTCTCCTCTCCCTTCGCTCTTATCCTCTTCCATCTCTCTCTCTCTCTTCTTCTCCTCTCTCGGCTGATTCGTTGGTCTCCTCTCCTCTCTCTCTCCTCTCTCCTGCTTCCCTTCCCGTCTCTCCTCTCGTCTAGTCTCATCCGTCTGCCCCCGTCTCTTCCCGTCTCGATCCTCTCTCTCCTCGCTCGCTCTCTCTCCCGCGCTAGCTTCCCTAATCTTCTCTCCTCTCTCTCCTCTCTTCCCTCTCTTCCTCTCCTTCCCTTCTCTCTCTCTCTCTCGTCTCTTCTCGTTCCCGTCTCTCTTCCCCTCTCGTTCCTTTCTCTCTCTCCCTCCTCTCCTTCTACCTTCTTTCTCTCCCTCCTTCTTCCTTAGGTCTCCCCTCCTCCCCCTCTCTTCTAGTGCTCTCGTCTCCTCTCTTGTCTCTCCTCCCTCGCGCTCCTATTCCTGTCCTCCGGCCTCTCTCTTTCTCTCCTCTCAACTCTTCCTTCTCGTCCCTCTGTACTTTTCTCGCTTCCTCTCCTCCCCCCCCCCCCCCCCCTCGTCCCTTCATTCCTCTCGGGGCCCCTCCTCATCCCTCTGGTGCTCGCCCTCTCTCGTCTTCCGGTACTCCGCTCCTCCCCTCTCTCTCTCTCCTGCCCTCTCTCGCTCTCCTCAGCTCTCTCCCTCTTCCTCTCCTCTCCTTCCTCTGATCTCTCACCTATCCTCTTCTCTTCTCGTCCTCCCGTCTTCTCTTCCTTCCCTCTCCTCTCTTCCTCTCTCCCACAGTCTCTCCTCCCTATAGGCTCGCGTCT
Source organism: Conus betulinus (assembly GCA_016801955.1). Lineage (NCBI taxonomy): Eukaryota > Metazoa > Mollusca > Gastropoda > Neogastropoda > Conidae > Conus > Conus betulinus. The sequence continues at coordinate 66,776 of JADBJO010006239.1, forward strand.
CTCTCTCTCCCGCCTCCTTCCTCCCGCTCTCCTTCTCCTCTCCCATCGCTCCCTACACCGTACTACAGCGTTAAAACCTAACCTCTTCCCTAGCTGGCTTCTTCTCGTCTTCCTCTCCTCTCGGTCCTCTAGACTCCCTCGGCTCAGTTTCGCATGCGGTCTTCTCTCCTCTATCTAAGTTTCCCGCTTCTCGTCTTTCTTCTCTGCTTGTCCTCCTCCCTGCTCGCTCTCTCCCGCCGTCTTCTCTGTCCACGCTTCCTCTGTCTCCTCTCGTTTCTTCCTTTCTCTCTCATTTGTGTGTCTAGGGTTGACTAGAGTTTTGTAATCAACATGAATATAGCAAGGATCATATCTCCAAAGAGTATTCGTTTTTTGTAACAAGAAAACCTGTCGAGGACAAATATTTGCCGTGAAAAAAGATTTCCATGATGGTCCTTATAGTCTCTTTTTGTCAAACGCTGAATCCGTGTTAAATTGGAAAAGTAGGATCGAATTACCTACTGGCAATTCTGCCATGCCTAAAATAACACATCATGTTGGTCAAGAGAAGACTCTACAACTATTTAATAGACGGGTTGTTGTTAGTGGTCAGTACAAAGTCTATCACGAAGAAAGTTGTTTTTCCGGCTAATTGCTGTTTGCCTTCGACCCCCAAACTCAAACCGTCCCTGAATGATTTTCTCTTGGACATCCAATAGCCCTTCTGTTTTTCAAATCAATCTGACTTCTCACACAACGTTTCCTATGAAAATTGTGCACTTATTTTTTTTCCACTAACTTACCAACTATAAAAAAGAAAACATCACGTGGTACAGGTTAATCAGATATGAAGACAAGAAGTGGTTCCATCGATTTATACAACTACGTGACCATAAACGGGGTTGGTGTGTGTGTCGTGTGGTGTGGGTTTGGTTTAGTGTGTTGGTGTGTGTGTGTGTGTGCCGTGCGTGTGTGTTTTGTGTTTTGTGTGTTGTGTGTGGTGTGTTGTGCGTGCCAGTCGCGCGCGGCGCTTGTGGCGGTGACGTGGTGTCATGCGAGTTGCTGCTTCTGTTTCTGCAATGTGTGCGTGAGTTAGTGTGAATGGTCGGTCTTCTTAATGAGAGTATATGTGTGGTAATTCTATGTGTGTGTCATCCTCCTCTTTCTCGTCCCTCCCTTCTTCGTCCTCTTCCTCTCTCCGTCCTCTTCTCTCTCCGTCTCTCTCTCGTCTCTCTCTGTGCAAGAGAACGAGAGATAGACGAGATACGGAGAGAGAGAGGTAGGCTTGCACGCGTTTTTCTCTTCTTCTTCGTGGCTTCTTTAAGATGTTATCTTGGGTCACTAACATTTGTGGTTACTCAAATAGCTGGCCAAATTTAATATATCCGTAGTTTCTCATGGTAACGTTTATATTCGCGCCATTTTACAACTACGAAGATTTCGTCTAAGGAACAGCACCGAACAGACAAAGAAAAAACACTACGTAATTTGCGGAAGCCAAGATTACATGCAAGTACTAATATGGCCAGTATTAATGATGGCTGTTGGAATTTTGTTTCTCTCTGCTCCTCTCTTCTCCTTATTTTTCCTTTAGCATTTTTAGTTTTTTATTTCATTTGATTCGGACATAACCTGTGTGAGTTGGAGCGAGCGAGCGAGCGTAGCGGAAGAGAGATGGAGAGGGAGAGAGAGAGAGATGAGACGAAGAGAGAGAGAGAGAGAGAAATCCTGAAATCTAAATCTTTAATGAGGATAACTGATGAATAGTACATTTCAATTGCAATTACCTTTTTTTTTTTCATCATGGTTTCCTCAGAAATGCAAGCAAATACCGCTACCACCCATCGTAAGCTAACACCTGACGTCACATAAATTCAAACAAAAGACCTCAAAAGGGATTGGGAGAGGAAGAGAGAGGAGAGTAAATAGAGAGAGAGAGAGGCGAGAGAGAGAATGACTAACGCCACAGACGACCAGACTGACACCATACAGACAGGACATGAGCAGAGACGGAGATGACAGACAGATGACAGACTACATCAACAGATGTGTCACGGTTGTTTTCCGTTGTTCTTCTGTGTAAATATTACGTCTGAAAACCGCCATGCAAGCCTAGCAAACACATAAAACACAAGCCCAAACATCACGTTTTTGTTTCGTCGAGTATTTCTACAAGTTGTCCCCGGTGTCCCCCCCAAATGGACAGATAGTTTTGCCAACCCGACAAAACCCCCACTACCACCATTCAACAAAGGTGCTGTCTTTCTTCCAGCCTAGTCCTCTTTTCCGTTCCAACCTTTTCAAGTCAATGGCGCGTTCCCTCAGCAGAGACAGTTCCCCTGCCGCCCTTCTCCCCCGCCCTTCTCCCCTTCCGGGGCCCCCGCCCCCCTCCCGCCACCACCCCCCCGCCCCCCCCCCCCCCTCCCCCCTCAGCTAGTCGCCGGCCGAGGCCCCCCCTCCCCCCCCCCACCCCGCCCCCCCCTGCCCATCCCCCCCCGTTTTTTTCCCCGCCTGCCCCCTCCCCCCCGCCCCCGCCGTCCCCTCCCGGTCGCCCCCCCCCCCGCCCCCCTCCCCCCCCCCCCCCGCCCCCTCCCTCCCTCCTTCTCCTCCCTCCCTCGCCCGCCCTCGCCCCCCTCACACACAAATTCACCCCGCGCCCCTCCCCCCCCTCTCCTCCCGCCCCCTAGCATTCTGTCTGACGACCATGAGCGCCTTGGCTGGTGCATTTGAGTTTTGTCACTGTCGCTGGTTCGCCTCCTGATGTGTCTCTGACCAAACGGGCACGTGGGTGGTTTTATTGGAGGACGCTTTGCGGGGCCTGCATGGTGCCGTATGTCAGGTTCGTTTTGTGCCGTGGTCCCTTTTGGCGTTAATGGGACATTATTGGCTTGCTCTGCTTGTCTGAATGATGACAGAAGCCATCAGTGGTCTGGAGAGAGTCTCTTGCTCCTCTGGCCAGATACTTGGCAGACTGGCTGTGAATCCTGCTGAGTGAGGTTTGAGATGAGTCTTTGGTCTGGAATGCTTTGGGGTGGAGGGGCCTACCATTTCGATCTTCTCTCCTCCCTCCTGTTGCTCCCTTCCCTCCTGTTTCTTCCCATGTCTCCCCTGTCTGCCGTCCTTCCTTCCTCCTTTCCCTCCCCAGCATCATCCCCCCTTCCCCCCCCTCCCCCCCCCCACACACCCCCCACCACAACACACATTCACCACATCTGTCCAACATCTTTCTCTCTTCTCCTGGATCCCTTCACCTGGATCCCTTCTCTCTCTCATCTCTTCTCATTCGCCTCTCTCTCCTCTCTCTCTGTCTCCTCCTGATCTCTCTGTCTGGTCCTCAGTCTCTCTCTCTCCTCTCGTGCTCTCCCCTCTCTCTCTCTTCTCGGTCTCTCCCTCTCTCTCTCTCCTTCTCCCTCCTCTGTCTGCCTGTCTTCTGTCTGTCTGTCTGTTTCTGTCTGTCGGGTCCCTCTCTCTCTCTCTCTCTCCTCTCCTCCCCTCTCTCCTCCCCCACCCACCCACCCACCCACCCATAGATTCCATAGCCTATTTGTGTACATGGATTACTACAATTTTATAACCTGGTTTTCTTTTCCTTACTGTCCATATATCACGCGCACATACGCATATACAATGCATACACATACATACATTTTTGTATGTGTGTGTTCCATACATGTACCATGTATACACACAAGGATATCCATGCATCATACACATATACTTACATGCATAAAATAGATGTGTACACACTAATCCTGAGAGAGGGGGATTAATACATACATATATATACATACATATATATTATATATATATAGAATAGAGAGAGAGGAGCGAGAGAGAGAGAGAGCGACCCGTACACTGGCGCGCGCGCGCACACAACACACACACACACACACACACGCACGCACGCACACACAGGAGAGAGAGCACGCAGAGAAGAGACCACGCAGACGCCCACGAGAGAAGAGAGAGAGAGAGTAGAGAGAGAGAGAGAGAGACATTACTCTTACCGACAGAAAACGGATTGCTTTCCGAGCTGAAAAACAAAGGTCGAGATAAATTTTAATTATCCGTCTTCACGTTGTGATCGTTTTTGACGGCGTGTGTGTATTTTTTTACGACCTGGCGACACCCGCTAGTCTCTGTCATGAGTTGACCATAGAATCTGGGGAGTTTGAACCCGACCCGGCGCTTTAACTTACAGGGTGAGAAAAGTGAGTTTTTTTTTGTGACCCTTTTTTTTTTCTCCTGTGTTTTGTGGAGTTCCCTCCCAGCGTGGAGTTAATGGAAAAGGACAAAATGTTTCCGAGCGCCACGGTTCAGCGAGGGACGGTTGAGGAGAGATGAAAGGAATAAAGAGGTAATGCCAAGTTTTATGTGTCTCCCTTCTGCTCACCTGTTTCCCAATATATGTTGAGTTGGAGACTCTCTCTCTCTCTCTCTCTCTCTCTCTCTCTCTCTCTCTCTCTCTCTCTCATCTCACACACTCGCGCGCGCTCACACTCGCACACACCACACACACTCCCTCACACACTCACCACCACGCACTCACACGCCCGCCCACACACCACACACACACACACACACACACACACCACACACACACACCCACACACACCCACGCACACTTCGTTCTCTTCGCGCGCTCGCATCCGCGCACACACACACTTTCATGGACAGACTGACAGACAGAGGTAAGATTCATGGCAAAGCTATTTATAAACATCATAACGGCACAGAAACGTGACAGTTCCTCTACAATCGCACATATGTCAGTGACAATTATGATGTCACACAAGGTGAAATGTTCGTTCACATTTCTTGCTCCTTGTTAAGAATTTGAAACAAAAATTAATGGTAAACGCAAACGATGCACATAACACATCTGTGACATAACACTGTCTTTGATACACACGAAACAGAACTGCCACATGTTTACGTACAGAAGGTTGTTTATTTTGTTAAATGTGAAGTCATAAAGGACACGTTTCCATTCCTGCTGAGACCTTTCTTTGCAAATATTTTCTGACGGCTGGTTTATTTATTTAATTATTTATTTTTTCATTTCATTTTTTTTTCAGCAGTATACATATGATGTTTAATTACTCCTGATTTACAACGAATTATTTTTGACAGCTTGAGGTATTGCAGTTCCTATTTTCGAAAGGTGGAATATGGAAGAAGTCCTAAACATTATCTGTGCACATGACCAGAAAGGCAGCCCAGTTTGGATAATTAATATAATATAATGGTATATATATAACTGAGATATATTAATATATATATATTATATAATATATATATATATAATAAATACATTAAAAGTCCTTTAATAGTAAAAAAAAAAAAAAGAACTGCCACTGTTTACGAAATAATTACAGAAAGAATTTTATGATTTGTTTTTTTTATTTCATTTAAATGGGAAGTCTCTATAAAAGGAATGTGTGTGTTTTCCCATTGTGTGTGTGTGCTGTGCCACCTGTCTTGCAAGATATTTTCTGACTCGGCGCCCTTTTTACAATACCTTTACCCATTTTTTTTCTTTTATTATGCTATTAGTCATTTTGTTTCAAACTTCGTATACATATTTGTGTGTCTACTTACTCCTGAATTCAACAATTGGACGATATTTTTTGACACACACTTGAGAGGTATTGCACACAGTCCTAGTTCGAACAGTTGGAATATGGAAGAGTCCTAAACATTATACACCATACAATGACCCAAAAGGCATTCGCCCGTGTTTTGT
>JADBJO010006239.1:87500-100000 GCA_016801955.1 Conus betulinus
GGGTGGGGTGGGTACGAGAGCGTTCTTCTCTTTCAGGACATTTCGCCCCTTCTTTCGTTCGCTCTTCCGAACCCTCCCTCATACTCCACTACCTCCACACACACACACACACACACACACACACACACACACACACTACACACACACACACGCACACACGTTTCGAAAATGGCAGGAAATGGATTCGGATTGCGGGCGGGGACTGAGTGTGGCTTGAAATTATATGAAATGACCCATCAGGGTTGCTTTGCTATTTTGCCCAAGACAACTAAAACTAATACATAAATAAATAAATAAATGAATAAATAAATAAATAAATTCATTAATTAATTACTAAAAGAAAAGAAAAAGACTGGAGGTGATGCTCATCCTGTCTCCGCGTGTTTTTGCTGTCCATTATCTGTCGTTGTCGTTGCTGTTTTGGCGGTTCTCCCCATTGTCTATTGCCAGTTGTTGGTTGTTATTCCGCCTCGAGGTTTATGCTTCGGCCCACGTCTCTGTTTGTGTGTCTACCTCTGATCAGGACTATGCAGCAACTACAAAGCCAGTTTTTTTAACGAAACTTCCAGGAAGGATGAAGCGTGTCCAGGGTATGAGCTTGTCGAATTTTGGAAGGGGGGGGGGGGGGGGGGGGGGATGCGGAATGATTGTGTGGAGCTGGATTCAGCTGGAAACCCCACGGTCGTTCAGTGAGATGAATATGTGCACACGGGGAGTAAGTACCACAGTTCGTGCAATTGTTATTTCCCTTGGCGAGCCAGGAAAGAAGCATCCAAGGACTGTTCACATTGTTGGTAAACTCGGCACTAGACACAAAACACTGTAAAGTTACTGTCGTGGATTGATGACTGTCTACAAACTGGTATATGTTCAGAGAATGTTACAACTTTCTCGTGAAATGGAGATTGATGTTTCGTTATTTTTGCGTGTTCTGTCAAGAAGTATGCTCTGTTAAGAAGTACCCTTGATTAATCATTTCCCCTTACGGTGAAACCATTTTGTTTTGACTCATACGTTGACTCAACGGGCGGATTGAAGATTCGTTCCGTGTTGGCAGGGAACTGTGTCTCCCAAGTGGCCTCTGTGTGTGTGTGTGTGTGTGTGTGTGTGTGTGTGTTTCGCTTTTCTTGTTCTGTTCTCGTTGTTCTTAGCTGTTGTCATCGTCGTTTCTCGTCTCCTGTCCAACATTTACTCTCGTTAGGAAAAGAAACGTTTTCTGGATGTCGATTTTTAGTTCCTCCCCACGCCTTCCTTTTCGCTGTTGCCGTTTCCTTTTTTTTCCTTTTTTTTCTTTTTCTGCTTCTTTCTTTCTTTCCTTTCTTCTCTTTGTTTTTCCTTTCTTTCTTTTCTGCTCTTTATTGTTCTTTCTTTCTTATCTTTTTTTTTTCTTTCTTTCTTTCTTTTCTCCTCTTTCATGTTCTTTCTTATCCCTTTTTTTTTTAATTCTTTCTTTCTTTTCTGCTCTTTATTGCTTTTTGCTTATCTTTGCTTTTTTTTTCATTCTTTCTGTCTTTTCTGCTCTTCAGTGTTCTTTCTTTCCTACCTTTGTTTTTTTCTTCCTTTCTTTCATTTCTGCTCTTTATTGTATTTCTTTATAATCTTTGTTTTTTCTTTCTTTCTTTTCTGCTTTTTAATGTTTTTTTTTTCTTTTATCTTTTTTTTCTTTCCTTTTTTTTCTTCCATTTCTGCTCTTTCGTGTTTTCTCTTTCTTATCTTTGTTTTATTTTTTCTTTCTTTCTTTTCTACTCTTTAATGTTCTTTCTTTCTTATCTTTGTTTTTTTTTTCTTTCTTTCTTTATTGCTCTTGATTGTTCTTTCTTTCTTATCTTTTTTTTTTTTTTTTCTTTTTTCTTTTTCTGTTCTTTAATGTTCTTTCTTTTCTTCTTGTCTTTGTTTTTTTCTTTCTTTTCTTTACTGCTCTTTATTATTCTTTCTTTTCTCATCTTTTTTTTTTTTTTTCTTTCTTTCTTTCTTTACTGCTCTTTATTATTCTTTCTTTCTTATCTTTGTTTTTTTTTTTCATTCTTTCTTTCTCCTCTTTCATGTTCTTTCTTTCTTATCTTTCTTTCTTTTCTTTTCTGTTTCTTTGATATTCTTTCTTTCTTACCTTTATTTTTTCTTACTTTCTCTTCTGTCTCGTCTTCCACGTCAGCTCACTGGCATGGATTCCTACGTTCGTTATTTCGGCTTCCTTACACAACCACACCCAGGTCGGTCCAGTTGCAAACCGCACACCGACAATGACAGAGAGCAGCTAGTGGAGATCGTTTAAGAGGCAACCCACCGGAGTGACACTGCACTGCTGCTGAAACACTTTCCGCGCGGTGTTTGTTTGTTCTTCCACGTCAGCTCACTAGATGGAGGCAACGTTCGTTAACTCCACTACGGACGGCACACCGACAATGCACAGAGAGCAGCTAGTGGAGATCGTTAAGAGGCAACCCACCGGGGTGACACTGCTGCACTGCTGCTGAAACACTTCCGCGCGGTGTTTGTTTGTGTCTCTTCTGGACGAATAGATGTAGGACAACACCTCAACTCCTTACTCAGGCCATGACGGTTGAGTCGCCATGCAAGCCTGAAGAGTGTTCCCCGGACACTCCGGGAGGCACCACCACCACGTCTGCACAACAACGGTGCCCAGAAAGTGGCCGGTACCCAGGACCTTGAAGCGAACAGAACGCTGGCATTGAAATTGGAGAGGAGAGTAATGCAGAGATCAGCATAAGAGTAGGGCAGAAAGTGTCGCAGAATGCGATTTTTTAAGTAGTGGGTAGTGGGTTTTAAGTGGTTTTTTTTTTTGCCTGTGTTTATTTATCTATCTGTTTCTTTGTTTTTAAATGATGGTCAGTGAGAATGATTAGGAAGAAGACATAGAGTTTCCCTCAGGTATGAATCACCCTGCCAGGGATCTACTTTTCGCTTCTTTGTGCCAACCAGGCCCGAGAGGTACAAAAACACTGCTGCGTTGCGTTGCTCAGAAATTTTGAGCAGCATCCTTTATGCAGATGAATGTCAACTGTGGAGTTCCAGCTTCCCATTTGAGCCCATGACATATTCGGCAACTTTTGGGCTGGGCCGGAAACTTCCATGGATATTTGTCTCAGATGGGATTTTTGTTTAGCTCACACCATTCTAGATCGAATTCTGCGACGCTAACCACAATACAGAGGCCTAAGGTTCGATCTTTTCCCCCCCCCCCCCCCCCCCCCCCCCCCCCCCCCCCCCCCCCCCCCCCCCCCCCCCCCCCCCCCCACCTTCTACTTTCCCCGGACATATGCTACACTCATAAAACGTGATCTCCAACAGTTCAATAAGCAGCTGCTCATCTTGCTCTGAATCTGCTGTGTTGCTCAAGCTAGACTTTGTGCTAGCTGGGGCTAATTCGGTATAGCTTGGCGGTTGACCGTTTCTGTCTTTTTCTCTCTTAAAGAAAAAAAAGGGGGCGAAGGAGGTGGCCCGAGTGAAGGAGGTGGGAGGGGGAGGGGGGCAGGTGCGAAGGAAGGGAGTCCCAACTATCAAAAAGAAACCAGTACGGTTCGACTGCGGTTGGACTGTAACCGTCAGCATGGCGTTGGCCCCACCACAGGTCACTTATTGATAATTGCGGGGTTTCTTGACTGCAAGTGAGAGACGAATGGGGGGGGACAGACAGGAGTAAGGGTGATGGTGGTGGTGGTGTGGGTGGTGGTGGAGGCACAGACTGGTGGAGGGGTATATTGGATATAGTTGAAAGGGGGGGGGGGGGGGGGGGGGGAACAAAGGGACGGGGGGGGGGATGGGGGTAGAAGACTGTCGGTGTGCCTTGCTCCAATGGGAGGGCTGTCAAGCTGAGGCACCTAGGTGTGAAAGAGGACTTGGAAGAGGGAGGGGGGGAGAAGAAGTGTGGGGGGGGGGGGGGGGGGGGACGATTTTTTTTTTTCTGCCAGTGAAAGAAAAAAAAGGAAGAGTGACTGAAGGTCTTCTCGTGGGTTTTTCTTTCTTCCAACCACGGCCTTACCTGGCAAATTAGACCGGAGCATGCTAGAAGGCAGTTCAGCAGATTGAGCCATGCATGCCTTCTTCTGACTGACTCCGCTGAGGGAGAGCGGAGAAAGAGAGAGGAGAAGAACGGTGGGGGCAGAGACCTGAATTCCCTCTGCCCTATATTCCTCTCATGCTTGTTCATTGGTCGGTTTTCCTCGGCGTTTTCGTGCTTTGAACAAAACAGACGAATAAAAAACGATGCAAAGAAATGCAGAAAACGAAGCGATCAGTTGGGACTTTTGCCGGGTGGTCTGCTCTGAGAAAAATGGACCGACCCATATCGTGAAAATCCGTCGTAGAGAAAGAGATATGTAGCTCAGCAAAACGGGAGGAGAGGGAGGAGGGAGGGGGGGGGGGGGGTCGAACTGAAACCTTGTTTCTAGCTGTGGAGTAAACCTGTACAGCTGCAATGAAAGGACTCGCCATCTCTGGAACATCACCAGTACTATCAGCCTCCAGGTGAAAACACGGCTGGTGATCTCCTCGACGCATTGTCTGAACACTTAAGAATCACGACAAGCATCAAGTATTTTTCGTAATGAAGACACTCTACCAGTGACGTGACTGTCTATCTACACACCTCCCATGCTTGTAATTGTCATACTGGGGAGCGAGATGCTTTAATCAGTGCACAAAAACGCTCAAACCAAAGATCGTTAAAGGGGTTTTTTTTTTCTGTCCACGTTCGCTGACATGTGGCTCACTCATGTCAATCTGTGTTATTTTCACAGGCTCAGTTGGTCTTCTCATGAAGTATTTTTTCTGCCAGTGCTCCAGCGTCTGTCCATGTCATCATAGCCATTACCGTTACCGGAATGTCGTTACCAGCTGCAGCCAGTGAGACAGCGCGCTTGGTGTCGTGGAGACGGGAGCACCTCACTGTTGTCAGTCTGCTGGTCTTTAGAGCAGGGTACAGACAGAGTTTGAGCTTTGCGGGTTACAGCTCCGGGGACTTCTCCGGTACTCGGAGAGAGGCCCATATCTTTCTCATTTAATCAGACTGCCCTGGCTGGCTCTGTGTGTGTGTGTGTGTGTGTGTGTGTGTGTGTGTGTGTGTGTGTGTGTGTGTGTGTGTGTGTGTGTTCGTGTGTGTTCGTGTGTGTGTGTGTGCGCGCACGCGTGTGTATGTGTGTGATCTTTACTGTGCAGCATTGTATGTTTAACTTATCATTCGACTGAGGCCTAGACATGACAATGAAAAGACTGACTCAGACCCCAGCGGACCCAAGCAGGACGCTAACTAGACTGTGATGGTGTTGCAGGCAGTGTACAACTACGCCAAGGTGGCCTGCAAGTGCCACGGGGTGTCTGGCTCCTGTAGCCTCAAGACATGCTGGCAGCAGCTGCCCACGTTCCGCGAAGTGGGCGACCGCCTCAAAGACCGCTACGACGGCGCCACGGAGACCAAGTTCAACAAGCGAGGCACCCAGCTGAAGCGGCGGAACCGGCGCTACAACAAGCCCACCAAAGAGGACCTCATCTATCTATGGAGAGTTCGCCGGATTATTGTGAGGCCAACCCGGAGACCGGCTCTCTGGGCACGGTGGGGCGGGAGTGCAACAGAAACTCGCAGGGTATGGACGGCTGTACCCTCATGTGTTGTGGCCGGGGCTACAACACCTTCAAGAGGAAGCTGGTGGAACGCTGCCACTGCAAGTTCTACTGGTGTTGTTACGTGCGCTGTAAAACGTGCGAGCGAATTGTGGACGTACAGACGTGCAAGTAAGAGTGAGAGGGAGGGGGGAACACGTGTCCCTCTCTGGACCAGAGAGTGTCGGAGTCTGTGTTTGATGGATCATCATCCTGACACGTGACCGGAGTCTCGCGAGACCTGGCGCGCCGCCTGGACCAATCAGTGGAGACCTCGTGGACCAACAGTGTCTCACGTGACGGAGTAGGTCCAGCGTCATCCTCTCCATGGATATCTGCTCTGCCTGCTCGGACATGGTGGACAATCAATTGTGTAGTGCTCTTTTTTTTTCTCTCTCTTTTTACTGGCACAAAATGGATGCCTTCGCTTGGGAAGGGATAAGTTGTCTCTGTTTTTTCACCAATACGAGCGATTTCCACGTGTGTGATTGTGCGCATGTATGTTGACAACGCACCTAAAGAGCCTTTCGGAACGTCCTCGTGTGGGACAGTTGGGAACTGGTCTTGGTGAAGTCTTCTCCGTGACCCTGATGCTGAAGAAACTGGAGAATGATTTCTGTCACCTGTGTCTATCCTCACACTCGCTGTCCGTGTAGCCAACACGATGTGAAGCCCGATGTTTGTTGCTGTAGAACGTGTACAGTCTGAACAGTTGCTAGTACTGATCAAGCATGGTCTGTCTCAATGACAAACAGGAGAGGGAAGAGGTGTGTGTGTGTGTGTGGGGGGGGGGGGGGGGGGGGGGGGGGGGTCGGAATGGAACTCATGGTACCGGACTTCTCTTTCGTTGGTTGTTAACATTTCATGGTTAAAGTCAAGGTGTGTATATCGTGTTTTCTTTTTCTTTCTCTGGCACTGTTGTATGGTGATATTTGAACAGCCAGGTGACCAACGAACGTTTCGTGACCTGAAAGTTTGGGAGCATTCTCTCATGTCCACAGTGGTAATATTGTGATACATAAGCACTAATGATGTAGACACTCGGAAAAAAAAAAAAAAAGACGAGAACCACTTGCACAAGATAACTTGGTCTCAGTGTGGTCCGACTGTTGCCTGAGTTTCACTGACGGATTTCGGGTCGGATTCTCCTTCATCCTCGGTCATTCTTCAAACCGGAAGTAACAGTTGCCAGCCTTTACTCCTGCGTGTTCTCTATGGCATGGGCGAGGCGCAGAGAGAGAGAGAGAGAGAGAGAGGGAGAGGGGGGGGGGGTGAGAGAGGGGGGTCGTCAGCTTCTTTTTTTTTTTAATTTTAGACCCGTCCACAAGCTCTACTGACGAGAGTGAGGAGACCAGTACTTAGCACGGGCAGACATGGCAAAAAACACAAAAGCGAAATCGTACCTCAGTCTTGTTGGCTACGCAGTGTTGATACGATGAATCATTACGATAATCTGATGGGAGGGTCTGTGTACAGGGCCAGCGGAAACGAACTCATCTGTGACAGACTGACGCCCGTGATAATGATAACATTATTAATTAAAAAACCTACACTGGCAACGCTAGTGGGTTGTTGTTCTTTTTATCACACAGAAAATGTAACACTTTTTTGTTAAGGAAAAGAAAAGGAGGGGGGGGGGGGGGGGGGGGGCGTTGCCACAGGTATGTTTAGCCTGTGTGTTGTTGAAATGTTTCCTAAGAATATGTGACATGTACAGATAAACTTCATAGAATTCACAAGACACGGTTGTGACCAAGTTAATCTGTTGATTCGATCTGGGGGGTAATGATTGTTATTTGTTATTGCGTGACCAGATGGTATACCCTTTTTTTTTCTGTAATTTATTTTACTGGTCATTGTGTACATAGTGATGTGACTGTATAGACTGTGACACAATCCGAGTTAGGTTTTTTTTTTTTTTTTTTCAAATATTTAATCATATAATACTGGAAAGCACAAAAAATATCACCCCCTCTCTGTAACAACACCCCCCACCCCTCCTTCCCCAGCATCTTCAATCCGTTTTCTCTTATTCTGAGCCTATTCTCCAGCCTTCTTCCACGCTTCCCCAACCCAACCTCACACCCCCCGACCCCTGCTCACGTCTTCACCTACCCCCCTCCCTTTCCAAACTGAATACCCTCATCCACCCAGTCTCTCCCCCGCCAGCACCTTCCAGTTCCTTTTTTTTTTTTTTTTTAATTCAGCGATGCAAATGAATGATTATAGCATGGGTTTCAAACCAGCACAAAAGCAGCAGCAACTCGCAGGAAAGGCGGAGGTACAGAGATTTCTTCAATCCCCACGCTGCTGCCACTCGGTCCAAGACCACGAAGCGAAGTCCTTTTTTTTCCCCATTCTCTTCTTCGTCTTCGTCTTCGTCTTTTGTCTTGTTGTTGTTGTTGTTGTGTTTTTTTTTGTTGTTGTTGTTTGTTGTTGTTGTTGTTGCTGCTGCTGCTTCTTCTTCTTCTTCTTCTTCTTCTTCTCTCCTCCTCCTCCTCCTCCTCCTCCTCCTCTCCTCCTCCTCCTCCTCCTCCTTCTTCTTCTCCTCCTCCTCCTCCTCCTCCTTCCTCCTCCTCCTCCTCCTCCTCCTCCTCCTCCTCCTCCTATTCCTCTTCTTCTTCTCCTTCCTTCGGAAGCCTAGTTTGCAAGCATCCATCATCGGAAGGACAGGGTGGTTCTGAAGGCCGGTTCAATCCTGAGGCGTGGGGCTTTCCGGCGGCTGGCAGAAACGGGGGAAGGCGTCTGGGACCCCAGTTGAGCCTGTCGTTGATGGAGTACTCTGCTGTGGCCTGCAGCCCCCCCCCCCCCCCCCCCCCCCCCCCCCCTTTCCCCCTCTCCCCGCATCCCCTTCCGTTCGCACAGTTCACACACTGAAGGCTGACGTACTGCGCGCGTGTTCACCACACAACACTTTCTCTTCCCCTGATTCTTATTTCCACTTTCACCAACGTCCTTCCACTGTCTGTCAAGATTCTGGAAATAGACACAGGAGAAAAAAAAAAAAAAGAATGAGAATGACAATTTCGATTTAGACATATTGAAGGATAAACGTCTATATACCCCCCCCCCCCCCAAAAAAAAAAAAAAAAAAAAAAAAAAATCCGTATTTTCGGACGATCCGTACCCTCAATCCGGAATCATAACTGGCCTTGTCCCGCTTGTATCTCGACACAAAACAGCACACTTTCTCAGCGAGTTCAAGAAACACCACAGCCTTCACGATCTTTGGAAGAAATCTGTTCGTTCTCCTCCGTGCAGAGGACTTCCAGACTGAAGAGATGGTGTAGACTTCCGATGTGCCGTTTCCGGTCGTGGTTGTTTTCTAACGACGACATTCCTCAATGGGCGATTGCCCGGATGTGGTTTTCCCAATGGGAAGAAGGGGAGCAGAACTGGACACGAATCACAAAGACACTGAGATGTCTCACTAAAAGAGCCAGCGCGGAAGAAAGAGAGACGAAGTCGAAATAATCTAGGGTCTAAGCTTCTTTAGTCCAATCCATGTAAACAACATGTGAACGACATGTCTGTAGTTTCCATGTAATGTTCAGTGTGAACGACATGTCTGTAGCTTCAAGGGTTCCAGGACAAAGGAGGAGTCTTTCCCAGCTATGTTCAGCCATTGTTGTGTGCACCCATGCTAAAAATAGTAACATTCTGTAATTGGTAAGAGGAGCCGTCAACATTCTCATCCTCTCTCATCGCTCCAAGTCATGTTGCTTTCTACTAGCTAGCCGGGAAAGGGGGACCAGATCGCTGCACGTGGCACCTGCACGCAAGCTGCGGTGACCGGACAGGACAGGAAGTCCAACATGGCGTGCATAACCCCGCCGTTCGTACGGCCTACATGTCCGTTCCCCTAGACTAACGTCAGCAATACTATGTTCGTTCACTTTCTTTTCTTAATTGAACAGACATCAGTGTATTTCAGATAAACTAGTAAAATCATATAGTTTCAAGACAGTTATCATCTGTTAAGTCTGAGATGTCTTTTTTATATTTATATAAAGCTTCAGCCCAGTTGAAGGAGGGATTGGGGTGGGAGTGGGAGTGGGGGGGGGGGGGGATATGGGGTGGGGCTTTAGAACGGAAATAAGTGAGTACAAATATGCATGGGCGACTGCGGTGTGAAATATCATACAAAGATATCTCAGTTTAACTAGTACCAACAAGGCCTACCTACCAACAATACATACTATATATATATATATATATATATATATATATATATATATATATATATATATATATATATAGAGAGTTTCCTCTCTCCGCAACTGAAGGAAGTCTACGACGGGCTACATTCAGTTCTTCCATACGGCGGGAGAGATGCATGGCAATGAGTCGAATGGGGCTGGGGGAAGGGGGGGGGGGGGGGGGGGGGGGGGGGGGGGATGATGGAGAGAGGCACGCATGATTGTACAAAATACATAATTTATCACCCATTTGACTCACTTAGCTTCGAACAAAATCGAGTCAGATTTGACATCAGTACCGTACTCACTTAGCTTCGAACAAAATCGAGCACATGAATTATATTCTTTCGAGTGACACCAAATTTTACAACAAAACCGTACTTACTTAGCTTCGAACAAAATCGAGCACATGAATTATATTCTTTCGTTTGACACCAAATTTTACAACAAAACCGTACTTACTTAGCTTCGAAACAAATCGAGCACATGAATTATATTCTTTCGAGTGACACCAAATTTTACAGCAAAACCGTACTCACTCTTTACTTTTCTCCCCATGAACAAGGGCCTAGGACCCGAAACGTCGGGATAAAAATCTCACCCGAAGGACCAGCTACCCCATTCTGGTCAGTTTGACCTTTTTTGCTCCCGTACTCAGTTAGAACAAAACGAAATATGACGAACTGTATTCTTTCAGGTACACACCCATTTTCTACAGCAGTGAGTATACCGAGAGTTGACTGCCAGAACCCACTATCTCCTTTATATATTTATTTACTGTGTACCAAACAATGCATACTTTATGACGACTATGCAGCAGCTGCAGGGAAAAGAACAGCGTTCTCGTCAGCAACGCCAGCTCCAGTGTTGTTTAGAGACACGTGTTTATAACAAGAATGGCATACAACACCCAGAACGCTCAAAGAGCAGGATGTCAGCTGGCAGCCCTCGCCAAGAGATATCAAAGGTCGTCGGCGTTCCGAGAGTCTGCGGCAAGTTAGGTGCTGTAAGGCGCATCACACATAACACGAATTTCTGAGACATTGCGATTCAGTTTCTGAGCTGCGCATCAACGTGCAGTTATTGGGAGCAGACTCTCTCTCTCTCTCTCTCTCTCTCTCTCTCTCTCTCTCTCTCTCTCTGACTCACTCTCTCTCTCTCTGACTACAGCGTTTCTCAGTCTCTTTCATTCGCTTTTTTTTTTTGTTTTTTGTTTTGTTTTGATTTTTCATTCATTCAGGTATTTATTGAGACACATGAAGTTTTACCCATTCATTCATCCTTTAACTCGTTCATTTTTTCGTTAACTTCTTCAGAGCGCTTGATGTTGTGGCATTTCATCGGTAGTATCTATTGAGTTCTATTTAAGTGTATGGTTTTCAATCAGTTGTTGTATTTGATATTTATTCATCAGGATTTGATGTACAGATTTTTCTCCATTACATCCAGGTTTGTGTCTATTTATGCATTTCATCATCCGCTCATGTATTTATTTATTGATTGGTTTCTGTAGCGTTTCTAAATTATTTACACATTTATCGAATTATTCGTTTATCTATGTATGTATCAAAGGTCAGGGCAAGTAAAGGGATTGACTGTTTAACCAGGCGATCGATCAACCTGACTGTCGTCTCATCTGAACAATCAAAATTCAATGACAATTGATAGGCGGTAAACCTAGTACTACACCGAAACCACCGGAGGGGGAGGGAGAGAGAGAGAGAGAGAGAGAGAGGGGGGGGGGGTAAATGAATGCTGCATTTTATTTGTCGGCGCCAGAATTGGGTTAGAAAAACGCAACAGTTGGATGTGCCCATGGAAAATCCGGTGTAGGATGCCATGGCGTTTATTGACAAGTCCATTTTAAAAGCTTTCTAAAACAAAAATACCTTTCTTCTCAACAGATTGAACGGACAAAACAAAATAAAATGTACATCATGGAAACAGATCTGCTGTTTCGTCTGGAAGATATGAGAGATCCTTGTCGACAGTACAGGCACATCAACAACATGAAGGCAGGCTGAATAGACAAGGTTTTCCACGATCAGGTGACTGAAAGCTTAGGCTTATCTTAAGCCTGGTGTGGCTGATGCATATGCCGGTGACTGGGGTGATAGGAAACGATGCGTTTGTTGTATGGATCATGGAAGAGGTCGTGTCCCTTGTCAGATATCAGATGCTGCTGCAATAGGAGGACTGGTTTCTGTCCGCCACGCCAGGGAGGATCCGTGTGGTGGGGCTGTCGTCTGTCACGGGCCGATCGTGGATCGGTCTCTCCGCTGATATTAATGCAGACACCAGCAAACGTGCACTCCAAGCAGTGCGTCGGAAACGCTTGCCTCCAGAAACTCTTGACGCTTATTCTCGTGTGTGGCGTCCCTAAGATTTTCCCACGTGCCATACAAGCCGAAATCTGACTGTGCGACTGACGCTCCGCTAGAAAGCTGCTGTTTTGCCGCCCCCCTGACTCCGCTAGAAAGCTGCTGTTTTGCCGCCCCCTGGGTCCTTTAGAAAGCTGCTGTTTTGCCGCCCCCTGGCTCCGCTAGAAAGCTGCTGTTTTGCCCGCCCCCTGCTGTTTTGCCGCCCCCTGGCCGCTAGAAAGCTGCTGTTTTGCCGCCCCCTGACTCCGCTAGAAAGCTGCTGTTTTGCCGCCCCCTGGGTCCTTTAGAAAGCTGCTGTTTTGCT
>JADBJO010006239.1:117500-122500 GCA_016801955.1 Conus betulinus
TATATAAAGTGTGTGTGTGTGTGTGTGTGTGTGTGTGTGTGTGTGTGTGTGTGTGTGTGTGCGCGCGCGCACACACACACACACACACACACACACACACACTCAACGCGCACGCATGCGTGTGTGTGTGTGTGTGTGTGTGAGAGAGAGAGAGAGAGAGAGAGAGAGAGAGAGAGAGAGAGAGAGAGAGAGAGAGAGAGAGAGCGAGCGATATGGCGCCAGCAGAACGAGGAAAGTGCTAGAATCTTTCATTGATAATGTGTTCAGTTTCCTTTTTTTTACCCCCTTGAACAGGTAATACATGTTGGCATGCACCCGCTCACTCATCAATTCCATCATGCTCTCTCGTCTACACGTACACCATGCACGTGCATGCAAACTTGAGCGCGCGCTCATACTCAGAGAGAGAGAGAGAGAGAGAGAGAGAGAGCGGGGAGGGGGGTTCAAGCGTATAGGAGCAATTTTGTGACAGCGGTATGAAGACATTGAGCATTACTTCAGAATGCTCGTTTAGAATGACATACGTAACGAATCAAGTCCTTTTCGACTTACATGTACCATAACGTGAGTTTGAATAAGATCATATTTCTTCTGCTGAAACATGACGAGGAGCATTTAGATCATCTTATTTTACGTCTTTGCACAAGATCAGAACAGTCTACTACATGGATGCCATACAAGCAACAGCCACAAGAGAATCACATACAAGAGGAGCGCCTACTCGTACCCCCCACCCCCCGGCCGCCCCCCCGCATTACCACCGACACATACATTCTCTGCTTTGTAGCGCCCCAAAACAGTTTTGATCAACTTCAGAGCTGTCTGTTTCAAGGAAATCAAATTAGAGATGTCATAAAAAAATGTTTGTCTTATTGCTTGACTAACAGGACACTGAAATAGTTGCAGTGGATGTTTCGAGAATAGTCTAAATATACCGCGCTGATTTTTTTTTCTTCTTCTTTTTCAGCAAACGATGCTGGCATGGATTTTCCTTTTTTTTCTTCTTTTTTCTTTCCCTCAGAACTGTGCGCTCAGTTTCTAGGTCGCTTGATTTCCACCCGTCTCTTCCGTCATCTTGTCTGAAGTGCTAGTCCACATGCTACTGTCTGAAGTGCTAGTCACATATGCTACTGTCTGAAGTGCTGGTCACACGTGCTACTGTCTGAAGTGCTGGTCCACATGCTACTGTCTGAAGTGCTGGTCACACGTGCTACTGTCTGAAGTGCTAGTCACATATGCTACTGTCTGAAGTGCTGGTCACACGTGCTACTGTCTGAAGTGCTGGTCCACATGCTACTGTCTGAAGTGCTGGTCCACATGCTACTGTCTGAAGTGCTGGTCCACATGCTACTGTCTGAAGTGCTGGTCCACGTGCTACTGTCTGATGTGCTAGTCACACATGCTACTGCCTGAAGTGCTGGTCCACATGCTACTGCCTGAAGTGCTGGTTCACGTGCTACTGTCTGAAGTGCTAGTCACATATGCTACAGTCTGAAGTGCTGTTCACGTACTACTGTCTGAAGTGCTGGTCCACTGTCTTAAGTGCTGGTCAACGTGTTACTGTCTGAAGTGCTAGTCACATATGCTACTGTCTGAAGTGCTGGTCACACATGCTACTGTCTGAAGTGCTGGTCCACATGCTACTGTCTGAAGTGTGCTGGTCCACGTGCTACTGTCTGATGTGCTAGTCACACATGCTACTGTCTGAAGTGCTGGTCACACATGCTACTGTCTGAAGTGCTGGTTCACGTGCTACTGTCTAAGTGCTAGTCACACATGCTACTGTCTGAAGTGCTGGTTCACGTGCTACTGTCTGAAGTGCTAGTCATACATGCTACGGTCTAAAGTGCTGGTTCACATGCTACTGTCTGAAGTGCTAGTTCACATGCTACTGTCTGAAGTGCTGTTCACATGCTACTGTCCGAAATGCTGGTCACACGTGCTACTGTCTGAAGTGGTAGTCACATATGCTACAGTCTGAAGTGCTGGTCCACTGTCTGAAGTGGTGGTCCACATGCTACTGTCTGAAGTGCTAGTCACACATACTACTGTCTGAAGTGCTGGTCCACATGCTACTGTCTGAAGTGCTGGTCCACTGTCTGAAGTGCTGGTCCACATGCTACTGTCTTAAGTGCTAGTCACACATACTACTGTCTGAAGTGCTGGTCCACATGCTACTGTCTGAAGTGCTGGTCTACGTGCAACTGTCTGAAGTGCTGGTCACACATGCTACTGTTGGAAGTGCTGGTTCACATGCTACTGTCTGAAGTGCTGGTTCACATGCTACTCTCCGAAGTGCTGGTGCACTGTCTGAAGTGCTGGTTCACATGCTGCTGCCTGAAGTGCTTGTCCACGTGCTACTGTCTGAAGTGCTGGTCCACGTGCTACTGTCTGAAGTGCTGGTCACACATGCTACTGTCTGAAGTCCTAGTCCTGAAGATTTATAAATATGTGTGGGATTGAATATTTTTGCGTCTTTTGTTTAGTATAGTAACTTTAATAATCTTCTGCCATTTCTTTTGTCACCTGTGTAACTATAAACATTTGAACACATTATAAGCATTAGCTTCTTCTTCTTGTTCAAATTCTCACATTT
This sequence comes from Conus betulinus, assembly GCA_016801955.1. Lineage (NCBI taxonomy): Eukaryota > Metazoa > Mollusca > Gastropoda > Neogastropoda > Conidae > Conus > Conus betulinus. The sequence goes on from JADBJO010006239.1 coordinate 120,097, forward strand.
ATTGTAAAACTGTGATTATAAAGTGAACATGCATTTATTTAAAACCAACATGCAGTCCACACTGTGTTGTTTTATTATTTTGTTTTAAATTACTAACAAGTTGAGTTTGTTTTTTTTTTTTGTTGTTGTTGTTGTTTTTTTTCCTATCACCCTGACTATAACCACGTTGACTTAGACCAAGAATCCGTATGTCGCTTTATGCCTTTTGTAAGTAAGTAATTTGTAAGTAATGTTTGCATGGAAGCTCACCTCAGAATCGAAAAACGAACTTCCCGAAAACGGATAAACCGTCTTGCCACGTAAGAATATCATGAGCACTCAGCGACAGGAAAAGCCACACGTTTGATGAAATCTAAGAGACAGATCTTAATGCCCCCACCCTACCCCCCACCCCCATCCCCGCCTCCCGCCTTCCCCTCCTTGCCCATACCTTCCACATCTCCCACCTCCTTCCTTTCTTGCCTTCGCTTTCGCTTTCGCCTCCCTTTTTTTTCATTCAATCATTCTATATCCGTCTTCGTTTCCCCCTCTTCCCTTCCCCCCCCATCCGCCCTGCCCGCTAACTCTGTCATTGTGTCTCACTTTCCCCATCTCCCTACCTCTCACGTTCCCGTGTCGACGTTGGGAAGGTCAAGGGAGAGAAATTGCGTTGGTCATAGGTGTGATCACGGTTATTTCCCTTAGTTCCGATTCGAGTCCCCTTCGCTTCATTTTCTGAACATCGACATTTGTCTCAACAAAAATGCGACTGTTTATCTCTGCAATTCATTCTTGATCTATTCGGTATGGTAATGAGTCACCATAGATTTATGTGAAGATGATCAATAAAACTGTGGATTTGCTTGGGAGCAAAACCACGAACACGGAGAACACGCTTTATGTGTTAGATGATCACGGTGAAATGTGTGTGTGTGTGTGTGTGTGTGTGTGTGTGTGTGTGTGTGTGTGAGAGAGAGAGAGAGAGAGAGAGAGAGAGAGAGAGAGAGAGAGAGGACAAATTCTTCAAAGAAGAGAAATTTTGTCAATGGGCCTAGCTTGTCATAAGTGTTTCTCAGCATTGGCTAACTTTGTGACAACATGCACCAACATCTAACAACAATATAACAACAACATGTACCAACATGTAACAACAATATGTAACAACAACATAACAACAATATGTAACAACATGTACCAACATGAAACAACTATACGTAACAACATGTAACAACAAAATGTGTGTAAACAATATTTTAACAACATGTAACAACAAAATGTAACAAAAACATGTGACAACGACATGCAACAACGATATGTGTAACAACATGTAACAAGAACATATAACAACAACCTGTGACAACATGTGACAACGACATGTGACAACAACATGCAACAACGACATGTGAGAACAACATGTAAACATGGCATGCAACAACACAACATGTAACAACAATATGTGACAACAACGGATGAAACTCACCACACACTGACCCGAGTATTGACCGATTTATTAAGCTCTTTAGTTACCTACATATTTTGTTATACTCGCTGAATATGCATCATTTATTTTTGCCATACAGTCATTCACGGTCTTCTTTATCATTAATGGTATTAGCACTGTCATTAGTAGCAGCAGCAGCAGCATCAGTTTCTGCAGAATTTGCTTGAGATAAATCCATTAGAAATATTTCAGTATGATTATGAAAATGACATAACATTGTACATGAAAAGGATAATGATAATAATGATGATAATAATAATAATAATGATGATGATGATGATGATGATGATGATGATGATGATGATGATGATGATGATGATGATGGTAATGCATCATCTGAAACGAAATATATAATTATTTCTTTACAGTACACAAGCGCGCCCATGTGTGTGTGTGTGTGTGTGTGTGTGTGTGTGTGTGTGTGTGTGTGTGTGTGTGTGTGTGTGCAAAACTTGTAACCTGCTGCGGTGCAGTACTGTAATCAAATTTCATTCATAGAAGTCCCGCTGATCCATAATTTTTCTTCATCTTCATTACTACGTCAACTTAGATCAGATGGATAATTTGAATGATAGACTTTGTATTCTAGAATATTGATTCTTTTATTCCCCCTCGCCCCCTCTTTTGTTTTTTTTTCTTTGAGACCGGTTATAACGATTCACGCTTTAAAGTACAAAAGCTACCGAATGATGAATGTTATTAAAGTGAAAATAATTATGTCAGGAACACATTTCATGTGCCTGTGGCCAGACTGGTCATGGCTAAAGAGAACTGTCACTTCGGACATGTCTGCACCGTCAATGACACGATCAAGGAAGGCCAAGGAGCTTCCCTTCAATAATGCCTTGCTGAACTCGACGGTACCGAGATTCAGCGGCCCTTTTACTCCCTTGGTGATTGCGCGGGCGCATGGAGTTCATTTCT
>JADBJO010006239.1:127500-139269 GCA_016801955.1 Conus betulinus
ATTTAATAATAGTTTCTTAAAGGACCCAGTATTTGTTCAGAAGATGAATGATTTGTTAGACAGAGAAATTAATAGCCTTCCAGACTCAAATTCATATATGCATACATGGGAATTATGTAAAATCAAAATTAGAGATTTTTGTAGTGAGTATGGGAAAATCCTAGCCAATCAAAGAAAAAATGAGGAAAAGAAATTAGAGTTTGAAATCTTGGAAGTTGAAAAACGAATGATTCATAACGTCACGAGTAAAGACAACCAAGAACAATATTGATGATATTAAAACAAAAGATAGAATTACTACAAGCACACAAAGCAAAAGGTGCGCAGTAAGAGCACGAATTAAGTGGATTGAAGGGTGAACGTAACACTAAATATTTCTGCAGTTTAGAAAAAGCAAGAGGAAAGAAGAAAGTCATCACAAGGTTGTGTAAAGACACAGGGGAAGTAGTTACAGATCAGCTACAAATTTTAGAAGAACAGGTAACATTCTATAAAAAATTGTATAGTCAGCCGGTAGAAGTACACAACGTTAGTGAATCTGTTGATGTATTCCTAGAAAATGAAACCATTCCTTGCTTGGATGAAAATGACGTTGCCAGTTGTGAGGGGGTATGATCACTATTGATGAAAACAACAAACGCCTTAAAAAAGATGAAAAAAATGGGTCTGCGCCAGGAAGCGATGGAGTAACTACTGAGTTTTTCAAATTTTTCTGGAATAAAATAAAAGTTTTCTTAACAAACTCGTTTGTAGAATCTTTTGATAAAGGAGAACTAGCAATACCCAAAAGCAGGGCATAATAACATTGTTACACAAAGGGAAAGAACTTGAAAGAGACAAACTGACTAATTGGAGACCTATAACTCTTACAAACACTGACTACAAGATACTGGCAAAAGTATTGGCAGAAAGACTTGGAAGAATCATCCACAAATTAGTTAAAAAAAAACGACCAAGTAGGATATATCAAAGGCAGAAACATTGCTACAATTATACGATCAATAGATGATGCAATCAATTACCTTAACCAAACAAATAAAACGGGGGGGTACTTACTGGCAGTTGATTTTTCAAAAGCCTTTGATTCAGTGTCAAAAGATTTTTTGTTGCATGCTTTTAAAGTTTTTGGTTTCGGAACTGAATTTAGAAAGTGGGTTGCCATACTGACAAAGAACCCTGCTAGTTCAATAAATCATGGGGGATGGATATCTGAACCGTTTAATCTTTCTTGTGGAATTAGACAAGGATGTCCTTTTTCTCCATTAGCCTTTGTTCTGGCAGTGGAGTTGTTAGCGATTAAAGTCAGAAATAGCTCCATATCTGGCATCAGTGTCCCAACCACTGTGCCAGATACTAATCCTTTAAAAATCAAACAAATGGCGGATGATACAACCTTATTTCTTAGAGATAAAAGAGACATGGTCATAGCTTTAGAAATCTTTACAACATTCCAAAGTTTCTCAGGTTTAAAATTAAATATACAGAAAACGAAAGTCCTACCCATGGGAAAGCAGATAGGAGAACCAGAACTCCTTTCACCACGGTTGATAAAATAAAGATATTGGGCATTTATTTCCAACGTGATAGGATGGCTAGGAATATCGAAGATAATTGGTGTAATAGGATGTATCAAATGAATAAACTGATCAGAGAATGGAGTAAAACGGGATATCAGTATACAGGGTAAGATTGTTGTAATAAAAACTTTTTTACTTAGTCAGTTTCTTTATGTCATGCAATCTGTAGGACTCCCAGACTATGTATTAAACAAAATTAACTTAACCCTTTACAGATTCCTGTGGAAGAAAAGATTTAACAATAGAAAAGCTTTCGAAAAAGTCAAAAAGAAAAGTAATGGAAGCAAGCGTGGAGGAAGGAGGACTTAATATGATTAATCTGAGTAACTTTCAAAACTGTTTGTACTTACAATGGGCGGGCAAACTCTTTAAAGCCACTGAACAAGAAAACTGGGCATTAATACCTAGATGGCATTTACAACACCTCGCAAAGACAGATACTTTTTTGTATAAACTGCAGAGCTAAAGACCTAAAAGAGTTAAGTTTAGTTGGAAATGAATTCTGGAAAGATGTGTTAGCAGTTTATTAAACCACAAAATACTAATAGAACTTAACGATATTGACAAAAACAATTTCCACAGTCAACAGCTTTTAACAATAATTTAATTCGTTATAAAAATCACGTATTATATTTCAAAAACTGGGTAAAGAATGACGTTGAGAAAATTAAGGATATAATTCATAAAAGAGAAAATAGATTACTATCTTTAGAAGAAATGCAGGAAAGGGTTGGCCAGAACAGAGCCCTTACATTGTTTCAGTACAATGCTGTGATCAACTCCATACCAGCTCAGTGGATCCAGTGGATCCAGTCAGGTGAAGCAGGATCTGGGACACTCCCCTGCTTTGCCAGTATGCTAAATGCAAAGCCCAAACAAATAATGAAACTAGTTATGGAACATAAGGAAATTCAAACACCTACTGCGAATGCCTTCTGGAACAGAAAGTTTGGTATTGACTTAGACAAATTCGCATGGTGTCGAGCCACAGACGTTACAAAGAGGTAAGACTTAGAGTTCTCCACTGGAAAATACTACACAATATATATCCCACTAATATCATGCTTAGTAAAATGAAAGTAAAAGACTCAAACAAATGCTCGTACTGTCCTAACACAACTGATTTCATTGAAACTTTTTCTGCGAGTGTCCGATCGTCTACAATTTTTGGAGATTTATTGAGCAAAAAATTTACTTAGAAACACATGCTCATATTAAATTATCAAACACAGATATATTATTTGGCATCAGTAAATCGATTGTTTCGAAGACAAATTATCAATGTATCATTTTATCATATTATTGTGTAAAATGTGTATTAGTATTTTCAAAAAGACGAACACGGATATCCCTCTACAACTCATTTTTGAGAAAGAGTATAATGTCCGAAGGGGTGTAAAAGGAAAACTGCCCTAGGTGGGCAAGAGAGTGTGTCTCATTATGGGGGGGGGGGGGGGGGGGGGGGGGGGGAGGGAGGAGAGAAAGATAAGACTATTACATTGTTCAGGCGTTTCATATGAAAGGGGGGGGGGGGGGGGGGGGGGGGGCGGCAAGGAGAGGGGGGGAGGGAGAGGATTCCTGCAGGAGAGTTGCGGAGTAGAGGAGAGGGAAGGTCAGGTTATCTAAGGGGGGGGGAGTGGGGCACTCGATGGGGGAGGGGGAGTGAAGGAATACTAATATGCCTGTCGTCTCGCTCGCTTCTTGGATTTCCTCTTGTCTTCCTTGCGGACCTTTCGTTTTCGCCGTAAGGTTGGCTTCATCGGGGAACAGCCAATTGGTGAAACGACATGCAACAGACTTCTAAATTTCATCTCTGTGATGCCGTTTCTTCTGCCTACCTATCTTTCTGTTCTTTGTCTGTCTGACGGTCTGTCCGTCGATTACTCAGCCTCTCTCTCCCTCTCTCCCTCCCTCCTCTCTCTCTCTCTCTTTTTTTTTTTTTTTTTTTTTTTTTTTTTTTTTTTTAAGGGGGTCGTGGTGTGTGGCGTGAGTAGAGCTCAAGCGTTTCGGCAGAGAGATTGAGAGGAAGGACGGAAAGTTTGGACCTACGATATCCTTTCAGGTGTGCTCACATACGGGATTGGGGGGGGGGGGGGGGGGGGGGGGGGGGGGGGGGGAGGGATGTTTGGGGGGGGGGGGGGGGAGCGATGGGGGGATGGAGGGAGGGGGGGGGGGGGCAACAACAGCGGCAAAACTCCTAAGTTTTTGTCGTGCGTGTTGGCTTCCCCTCGTCTCCCTTGTGGAACCTTTCTTCTCGCCCTAAGGCCGGCCGTATCGGAGTGTAGCCAATTGGTAAGACGATTTGGAACATATTTTGCATTCATTTCTACGATGCCGCCTCTGTCTGTCTGTCCCCTCCTCTCTCCCTCCCTCCCTCCCTCTCTCTCTCTCTCTCTCTCTTGGAAAAAGTGAAAGAAGAGTGTGACGGGTCTCCGACGCTCCCCCTCGTTGTTGAAATATGATTATCATATGCAGGGATGCAGGGGGTTATATAGACAGAAGTATTTACGTTTTCACAAACCAAAATGCGCTCTCGCATAGGCACATGCACTCTGTCACTCACATCGGGCCCGCGCAAAGGTGACGGGAAACCAATAACATTTCACAGAAAATAATCAACTTTTATTTAACTGGACTCCGAGCCCCCACCCGTCACTACACAACACAATTATCTGTATCATACAACAATGTAAACACCATACAGACAATCTCATAAATCGCATCCCCTGTTCTTCAGTGATCCTTACTTAACCAGGAAAGACAATATTTCACTATTACTTGCACATTTATAAACTTAAGAACAAATAAAACGTCCATAACTTGCCAGCATTCCTTGGTTGACCGTCAGTTTCTCTCATCACATGTGCGACCACGAGCTGAAGCTGCCACACTGTTGTGTTGGCCAAATCCCAGTTGGGGGACACTGGCAACGTAGCTTTAGTCGCACCCTCACACCGAGTCTTCCGGACTCCACCGCACTCCACCCTCTCCACGGAAAGGGCTCCTGTCGGCCTCTCCCACAGGTCTTCTCTGGCTGCAAACACCCCACCATTGTCTGGCAGCTCCCTGTCTAGGCTCCAACAGGCTAACACGTCTTGCTGTCGACCGTCCCCACACGGGAGACAATTCTTCTCGTCGTCGGCTCCGAGGCTACAGCAACCTCCACTGTCTTACGTCCCCACCTAGGAGACAACGAGGCGACAGCAAACCTCTGCTTTTCGCTGTACTTTCTTGAGCCCTCAGCAAGAGACGGGCGAGTCACTTTCCCTTAAGTGAGTCACACACTTCCTAGTTTTTCCAGGCACCTTATATCCATTCTCAAACAAGAGAGAACTCGAGTTTAACTGGTTCAACCAATGGAATCACTGGCTCACACATATCACACGATTTGTACCAATAAATCCCTGAGTTATTTTTGTTCCACCAATGGAATCACTAGTCACCTACACATACACACACACACCACAACTGTTAGCACCAACAAGGACTTGGGTACCAAGTGATTAATGCATAACCTTCTATTCAACTCATGTTCCATTTCCCCAAAGCTACCCATTATACTAACAGCCTGGACTTCTCTACCAGCCAGGACTGATGCTTCAAGTATTTACTACCTCTACAGACGACAAGGTGTAAACCACTCAATAGGCCGAAGCCTTCCATTCATGCCTCAGAACAAGAACGACTGAAGGGTCGCTGTACTCTGCCTGCAGGCTGACGGTCGCCTGACACGATTGCCTTCCTTTTAGCCCGCTGGACAACCCAGTTAATAGCCAGTCTCATGGTGGGACACTCTTCTCTAGCCAGGACCAGCAGGTCGGCAACTACTTGTCACTATCCCTCGGACATGTGAAACACTTCCCAGTAACTCCCCTCCTTCAGTAAACGACTCGGGGTATTCCCCTCTGGTGATGCCTGAATTTGCACACTTGAAGAACCTAAGGAACTTGCTCTCAACAACAGCAAAACTACCCTTAATTTGCCTAAATGCTCGAGAACATTCGGCCGACTCATGACACCCCCGTACCTAAGAATGTTGTTCCAACCAACATTTCCTCCAGGACGAAATGTTCTCAGACCGGATAAAACAAACTCACTTGCATGGGTCGATATAACAGTACTACCCCTATGCTTCAAGACATCACTTCCGTCAACATCTCTAATATGGATAATGTACCCAATTAAAACCAATAAATCAATCAGATAATCCAAAGATCACTCTTGGTCAGTCATAAGCGACTGTGCAAAACGTTTAACTCTAAACTGGCCACATATACTACAGAACTCTCTCTATAGTGTTAGCCATCAGCATGTATATACATATTAATTAATCATTCCATTCACTTCTAATAATAGCACAATCATGATTTACCCAAGGTTCAAATTCAGGGGTGTGGCCACAATCCACCAAGACAAGATTCAAATTCAGGCGTGTGCCCCAACGTACGTAACATCAAAATCAAATTCAGGCGTGTGGCCACCATCTACTAACACAGGGTTTCAAATTCAGGCGTGTGGCTCCACACACGCTCTCGCACACAATATGCAAATCAAACACTTATCCTGATGTTACAAAATAGGATATTTTCACACTTTACCGATCTGTGAACAAAACAACATGAGCAAACAGATATCAACCAGAAAAATCATAAATCCGTGAGCATACACTCAACCATAATGGCAATGATCAAAACAACATCAACTAATAAACATGTATCAAAAAATGAAAAATAACACATGAATATAGGCTCAGCCGTGCCCCACAATGGGCCATCAAAATCAAAAGAAAAGAAAAACAGCATTCCAGAGTCACCACAATTGTGTACCCCCAACAAGCCAGCTAGCTACATTATTTACCCCGCAGCTGTCCGTAACGGATGATCGCTCACGCCACAACAGCAGCCCGTAGGCAGTGGTCATACTATTGTCCCACTGCTACCACTCACACTTAAAGTGGCAACACCCTGAAGGCATTGCTCCTACTATTGTTCTACTTCTGTTGTTCACACTACAACAGCAACGCCCTGGAGGCATTATTCCAACCCTTGACCTACTCCTGCCCCTCTCAATCTTGACCGCCGTTTGTGGCTCGCCAACAGTACCTGGGGCAGATAGTTTGCGCACACCAGGCTTTACAAGAGAGTCAGCGCACCTTTCACACATTTTAGTCCTTACAGGAGCGCGTGAAAATCTGCGCGATCCTCTTCTAGCCTGTTCGGCAAAACCTCCTTGGCATTCAGTCACCTTGACTTTCGTTGCCTCAGGGTCTGTTGTGCCAAGATCACGTGAACTGGGCTTTCGCACCCATTCACCGCGACGACGATCATCTCCCCTTTTCAAAATGTTAAGAGATGATCCCTCGCTCATCTTATCAGAACCAATTTTCTTTTTATCTGTGGAGCTTCCTTGGTTCGAATCCCACTCAGTGCGTATGCCCACTGCTTTATGGGCGTTATTTTCTTCTCCCTTTTCCAACACTGGCTTATCTGCTCCTATGAGCCGACTATGTTTGGCAGTTTCTAATGATGGCTGGTCACCTCGACCTTCTTGCCATGCGTTATTACAGCCACCCCAGTTCCAGCCCAACTGCCGGTTCCAGTTACTTTGTGGTCCCTCTTGGCCCCGACCCTGAGGTCTGCCACCGTGGCTCCTACATTTCTGACTACCACGGCAACGCCAACAACTTTTTGAACCACCACTATGACCACCATGGCCTACAGCACTGCCACTACTGCCACCTCCATGGCTTATGACACCGCCACTACGGCCACCTCCATGGCCCACGGCACCGCCACTATGACCTATTTCATGGTCCACTGCACCACCACCATGCACACCATGATCAGCGCTAGCTCTACTGCCAGCGGCGCCTGTGCACTTCACCTGCTTTCTGTTTACTTTCCTGTGGGAGTTCCTACTCTGCACTACACATGCTTTCCCTACTTGACTGGCAGCCTGGTTAGGCTTTGGAAGATGTACTACCTACCCCCTAACAAAGCTGGATAGGGAAGATTCTTTTGCACTGCTGCAGTGAGAGTACTCCTAACAAACTCTGACTCTACTTTGACACGGGCCAAAGGTAGCCGATTAATTCTTCCATCTGCATATCGCACGCAGGTGGTTTCCCCTGTATAGTCTGTCTCTCTCACAAAACCGGGCTCTACCATTGCCGCCAGAGTCAATCCTGTATCTAACAAGCAGGTCACAGGCTTCCCGTTTACTACTGCCCTGTAGTAGTTGGTGGTGGCACTCTGCCTTCCTGTTGGACTGTATCAAACTGCAACAACTGAATGTATTCGCAATCCGCTACAGTCCTTGGCGATATGACCCTCTCTCCCACATTTAAAACATGTGCGTTTCCCTCTAACATTCTCTTGAGTCCCACTGTTGCCACGGGACTTTGAATCCGCTTCTAACTGTGGTCTCGCCTCCTTTGTATAGGGAGTCGGCGAATCACTCCCTGCCTGTGTGGTCTGGGCATTACGGGACGACTGGTTCGATCCCTTCACCCCATTACGCTGATCATGGGCAGATTCATATCTGTCTGCAACTTTCACTAACTCCTCTAAACTTCCTAATTCTCTTTCTGCCAAGAATACTGTGAGATCCTTCCGACAAGTGGAGAGAATTTGCTCCTTGACGATCTCCTCCCTCAAAGATTCAAAAGTTTGTTCGATGTTTCCTAACCTAATCCATTTGTCAAAGAGAGCCCTAAGCCGATAAAGGAACTGTACGTGTGTCTCACCTGATTTACGAACAGTTTCTCTGAACAATTTCCTATATCTATCGGCGGTTACCTGGTACCTCTGAAACAAAGCATCGCGCACCGACTCATAATCCATCTGTTTTTTTCCGGTGGTAAGCAGAAAAAAGCATCCCTGGCTTTGGGTGTCAGCAGCGCGGACAAATTTGTGGCCCACCGTTCTTCGGGTAAGCCCTGATCTTTGGCAATCCTTTCAAATTGCGAAATAAAATCCTCTAAATGGTCCGGATTATCATCAAACTTTGGCATATTGATCAAGGGACTGACATGTGGTGCAAAGTTCGCTTGAGGTTTTGCGTCCACGTCCCGTTCCTTTTCCAATTTTAATTTTTCTAACTCAAACTGCCTTATCTCCCTCTTTCTCTTTCCTCTCTTTCCCGTTCCCTTTCTCTCTCTTCTCTCTCCCGTTCTCTTTCTCTCTCCTCTCTTTCCTGTTCTCTTTCTCTCTCTTGCCTTTTCCCATTCTCTCTCCTCTCTTTTCCCGTTCTCTTTCCTCTTTTTCCCGTTCTCTTTCTTTCTCTCTCTACTTTTTTCCCGTTCTCTTTCCTCTTTTCCCGTTCTCTCTCTCTCTCTCTCTTTTCTCTCTCCTCTTTTTCCCGTTCTCTTTCCTCTTTTTCCCGTTCTCTCTCCTCTTTTTTCTCTCCTTTCTCTCTCCTCTTTTTCCCGCTCTCTTTCCTCTTTCTTCTGTTTTTCTTCCCTTTGCATTTTCTGAGCCTCGATTACACGGGGCCAGTTCTCATCTACATATGCCTTCAGTTCCGGACCCTTTAGTCCTAAAGCTTTTCCTTCTTCTATGAGGTCCATCTTTTTCAGCGGACCCATTGTCTCAGCACCCTCTTCAGTCGACATTTTGAAGCTATCTAACCCTCGATCAGCCAGCTAATACAACCCCAGTAACAAGCGATATCCACCCGATCACTCGTAAATAAAGCGATCCACACGATCACTCCTAAATAAAGCGATCAAAGTTGTGCTACACACAATCAATCTCAACAGCAACCAAATCAAGCAAGTTCAAACAGCAGGCACAGTCATGAAAAAAGATCAAAACAATCAACACATGACTAACGTCTCTCCCGGTAAGAAAAAAAAAATCTAGGTTTCCACAATTATGACAAATTTCAAATCCTTTTACAATTGAACAAAACCTAGAAATCAAAATCACTTATGACTCATTTATGTTCATCCCGGACGAGCCCCCAATTTGTGACGGGGTCTCCGACACTCCCCCTCGTTGTTGAAATATGATTATCATATGCAGGGATGCAGGGGGTTATAGACAGAAGTATTTACGCTTTCACAACCAAAATGCGCTCTCGCATAGGCACATGCACTCTGTCACTCACATCGGGCCCGCACAAAGGTGACGGGAAACCAATAACATTTCACAGAAAATAATCAACTTTTATTTAACTTGACTCCGAGCCCCCACCCGTCACTACACAACACAATTATCTGTATCATACAACAATGTAAACACCATACAGACAATCTCATAAATCGCATCCCCTGTTCTTCAGTGATCCTTACTTAACCAGGAAAGACAATATTTCACTATTACATTTGCACATTTATAAACTTAAGAACAAAAAACGTCCATAACTTGCCAGCATTCCTTGGTTTGACCGTCAGTTTCTCTCATCACACTGTGCGACCACGAGCTGAAGCTGCCACACTGTTGTGTCCTCCCGATTGGCCAAATCCCAGTTGGGGGACACTGGCAACGTAGCTTTAGTCGCACCCTCACACCGAGTCTTCCGGACTCCACCGCACTCCACCCTCTCCACGGAAAGGGCTCCTGTCGGCCTCTCCCACAGGTCTTCTCTGGCTGCAAACACCCCACCGTTGTCTGGCAGCTCCCTGTCTAGGCTCCAACAGGCTAACACGTCTTGCTGTCGACCGTCCCCACACGGGAGACAATTCTTCTCGTCGTCGGCTCCGAGGCTACAGCAACCTCCACTGTCTTACGTCCCCACCTAGGAGACAACGAGGCGACAGCAAACCTCTGCTTTTCGCTGTACTTTCTTGAGCCCTCAGCAAGACGGGCGAGTTCACTTTCCCTTAAGTGAGTCACACACTTCCTAGTTTTCCAGGCACCTTATATCCATTTCTCAAAAAGAGAGAACTCGAGTTTAACTGGTTCAACCAATGGAATCACTGGCACACACACATATCACACGATTTGTACCAATAAAATCCCTGAGTATTTTGTTCCACCAATGGAATCACTAGTCACCTACACATACACACACACACCACAACTGTTAGCACCAACAAGGACTTGGGTACCAAGTGGTTAATGCATAACCTCCTATTCAACTCATGTTCCATTCCCCAAAGCTACCCATTATACTAACAGCCTGGACTTCTCTACCAGCCAGGACTGATGCTTCAAGTATTTACTACCTCTACAGACGACAAGGTGCAAACCACTCAATAGGTTATCAGAGCGAGAGTGTCAGTACACCACACATTAGAACATAAACAAACCCAGACACTTTGTATCAAACGTAAAACACTAAAATCGGAAAAAAAAAATGTCCATTTGTAAAGAACATACAGACTATGCATGGAGTGAAAGAGACTGGTTGGAGGAAAAAAAAAAAAAAAAGATAGTAGTGGAAATTGTTTTTTTTTTTTTTTTTTTCCGATTTTTTTGTTTTTTTGGCAGATGAAGAGGACAGTGTGAAGCACCAAAAAATGAAGAGGTGGATTTGGGGCTGACAGGAATCGCTAACACCCGGATCCAGTAGCAGCCGCTACTGTGATGATAGTGAGCATGCTCGCAATGATCATGAGGAGGAGGACGACGACGACGAGGAGGACGACCTTGTTCTCTGTTGCTTGTTGAAAGAATATTGACGACACGCATTCAGCCTCAACTTTAATGGGACTACATAACAACTGTACTCATGGCGTTAAAGAGAACAGTGAATATGAATCATCAGACGATGGTCATTCAAACCTAAGCAGAAGAAACAGGAACAGGGGCTATGGACGATGACATGAGTGAATCTCACTTTTGTTTGAGGATGGCCAGCAGACAGAGCAGCGTCTGAGCCAAGACCAGGCTGAGGAAGGTGGTTGCATCTTTTGTCTCTTTCAGCCCACGAAACAAGACCAACCCGGACAACAGGCATCCCAGGAGGCATCCCAAGAAACGGTGAGTTGTCAGGGATACCCCTTTGCCTAGGAGACTGACCTACTAACGACGTGCGTTCCAGTCCAGCCAGGGATCGTTTGCCGTAGGCCACGCAAGGCATAACATCCAAATACTGCGGTTTTTCGTTTCGTTTTTTTTTCATGATAAAGTGAAATGTAAAGAAACGTTGACAAATAAATGATATGCGATATGATTAATGGTGTTGGCTATATCAATGTGCAACGTACAGAGCACACAGCAACAACAACAACGTAAAATGCGGGCAT
>JADBJO010006240.1:0-12500 GCA_016801955.1 Conus betulinus
TACATCTGTAAACGTTGTCGAAATGTCCATGAATCTTTAACCCATTTGTAATAATTTAAAAAACCATAGCGTACGCATTTCACAACTGAGTTTTATATATATATATATATATATATAGGATACCTGTCAGTTTTACCATACACAAGGCCATTTGGTGTCCTCATCTCTGCTCTGAGGAATTTCTATAAAGCGTAACAATGCACATTCTCACAATGAATAGCTGCCTTATTTAATTCCCATAACTCTGCCCCATATTGAACCACAGGCTGAACTTGCGAGTCAAACAATTTCATAAACAAAACGAAAGAGTTAGTATTAAGCGTATGCAATTTTTTCATAATACAAATCAGCGCTATTTTTAGCCCGACTCGCGAGATCTTTACAATCTCTATGATGGATACTTGCTGTATTCTCCACCGGGGGGGAGGGAGGGAGGGGGGGGGGTAATGGAAGACGATTTGAAGCGCGTCTTACTCGCAGTTAGCCGCAGTCGAACCCCCTACAGAGAGAGAGAGAGAAGAGAGAGAGAGAGAGCGAGAGAGAGAGCGTAAGCCACGCACAAGGCAGTGGTGAAGACAGTGCCAACTAGGTATTCATGGAACGATCAGCGCGTTAGGTTAATGCTTAGGTCAGGCTTCTGTTCAATCTCGTTCCGAATCTCTCTCTCTCTCTCTCTCTCTCTCTCTCTGTGTGTGGTGTGTGTGTGTGTGTGTGTGTGGTGTGTGTGTGTGCGCGCGCGTGTGTGTGTGTGTAGTCTAGTCTGTCTGGTCTGTCTGTCTGTCTGTCTGTCTGTCTCTCTCTCTCTCTCTCTCTCTCTCTCTCTCTCTCTCTCTCTCTCTCTCGTCTCTCTCTCTCTCTCCTCTCTGTGTGTGTGTGTGTGTGTGTGTGTGTGTGTGTGTGTGTGTGTCTGTCTGTCTGTCTGTCTGTCTGTCTCTCTCTCCTCTCTCCTCTCTCTCTCTCTCTCTGTGTATGTATGTGTGTGTGTGCGAGTGCGTGCGCGCGCGCGCGCGTGTGTGTGTGTGTGTGTTGTGTGTGTGTGTGTGTGTGTGTGTGTGTGTGTGTGTGTGTGTGTGTGTGTGTGTGTGTGTGTTTCCCCGCAGCTGACAACCATTCGGACAAACTAACTGCTTCGTGCGTATCATTAATGTGTATCATGTGTGACATCTGACGCAGACATATCTATCAACACATGCTTCCCTGCTTTGCATTGTACATCGAACCAGGCATTGCTTTCATCTTGGTTTGTGTGTGTTTAATTTTTTTTTTTTTTTTTTTTTTTTTGCCTTTTTTTTTCAATCAACTCATCCACTGTAGTCATGAATCTAGCAGTAAGTAACCATGTGGCACTGTGATCCCTGGCTTACAATATCCGGTGTAGCGCATATGGACTTCACCGCACGCAGTGAACATACTACGAGCCATTGGGTGGTCCTGGAGAAGTCGTTCGCAAACGGATCGAAATGCTAAGAGGCAAAATCCGCATCGAACTTCAGCGCCAATACAACGTTTGAGCAAAACGAAACTCACCTGGCGACGTAAGAGTGCGCACACTGTCTCTGTAGACCAGCACTCGTGGCCAGCGTACTGAGTCAGCAATGCGAAAGGGACTCCGCACACTGTCTCTGTAGACCAGCACTCGTGGCCAGCGTACTGAGTCAGCAATGCGAAAGGGACTCCGCACACTGTCTCTGTAGACCAGCACTCGTGGCCAGCGTACTGAGTCAGCAATGCGAAAGGGACTCCGCACACTGTCTCTGTAGACCAGCACTCGTGGCCAGCGTACTGAGTCAGCAATGCGAAAGGGACTCCGCACACTGTCTCTGTAGACCAGCACTCGTGGCCAGCGTACTGAGTCAGCAATGCGAAAGGGACTCCGCACACTGTCTCTGCAGACCAGCACTCGTGGCCAGCGTACTGAGTCAGCAATGCGAAAGGGACTCCGCACACTGTCTCTGCAGACCAGCACTCGTGGCCAGCGTACTGAGTCAGCAATGCGAAAGGGACTCCGCACACTGTCTCTGCAGACCAGCACTCGTGGCCAGCGTACTGAGTCAGCAATGCGAAAGGGACTCCGCACACTGTCTCTGCAGACCAGCACTCGTGGCCAGCGTACTGAGTCAGCAATGCGAAAGGGACTCCGCACACTGTCTCTGCAGACCAGCACTCGTGGCCAGCGTACTGAGTCAGCAATGCGAAAGGGACTCCGCACACTGTCTCTGCAGACCAGCACTCGTGGCCAGCGTACTGAGTCAGCAATGCGAAAGGGACTCCGCACACTGTCTCTGCAGACCAGCACTCGTGGCCAGCGTACTGAGTCAGCAATGCGAAAGGGACTCCCACACACTGTCTCTGCAGACCAGCACTCGTGGCCAGCGTACTGAGTCAGCAATGCGAAAGGGACTCCGCACACTGTCTCTGCAGACCAGCACTCGTGGCCAGCGTACTGAGTCAGCAATGCGAAAGGGACTCCGCACACTGTCTCTGCAGACCAGCACTCGTGGCCAGCGTACTGAGTCAGCAATGCGAAAGGGACTCCGCACACTGTCTCTGCAGACCAGCACTCGTGGCCAGCGTACTGAGTCAGCAATGCGAAAGGGACTCCGCACACTGTCTCTGCAGACCAGCACTCGTGGCCAGCGTACTGAGTCAGCAATGCGAAAGGGACTCTCCGCACACTGTCTCTGCAGACCAGCACTCGTGGCCAGCGTACTGAGTCAGCAATGCGAAAGGGACTCCGCACACTGTCTCTGCAGACCAGCACTCGTGGCCAGCGTACTGAGTCAGCAATGCGAAAGGGGACTCCGCACACTGTCTCTGCAGACCAGCACTCGTGGCCAGCGTACTGAGTCAGCAATGCGAAAGGGACTCCGCACACTGTCTCTGCAGACCAGCACTCGTGGCCAGCGTACTGAGTCAGCAATGCGAAAGGGACTCCGCACACTGTCTCTGCAGACCAGCACTCGTGGCCAGCGTACTGAGTCAGCAATGCGAAAGGGACTCCGCACACTGTCTCTGCAGACCAGCACTCGTGGCCAGCGTACTGAGTCAGCAATGCGAAAGGGACTCCGCACACTGTCTCTGCAGACCAGCACTCGTGGCCAGCGTACTGAGTCAGCAATGCGAAAGGGACTCCGCACACTGTCTCTGCAGAGACCAGCACTCGTGGCCAGCGTACTGAGTCAGCAATGCGAAAGGGGAACTCCGCACACTGTCTCTGCAGACCAGCACTCGTGGCCAGCGTACTGAGTCAGCAATGCGAAAGGGACTCCGCACACTGTCTCTGCAGACCAGCACTCGTGGCCAGCGTACTGAGTCAGCAATGCGAAAGGGACTCCGCACACTGTCTCTGCAGACCAGCACTCGTGGCCAGCGTACTGAGTCAGCAATGCGAAAGGGACTCCGCACACTGTCTCTGCAGACCAGCACTCGTGGCCAGCGTACTGAGTCAGCAATGCGAAAGGGACTCCGCACACTGTCTCTGCAGACCAGCACTCGTGGCCAGCGTACTGAGTCAGCAATGCGAAAGGGACTCCGCACACTGTCTCTGCAGACCAGCACTCGTGGCCAGCGTACTGAGTCAGCAATGCGAAAGGGACTCCGCACACTGTCTCTCTGCAGACCAGCACTCGTGGCCAGCGTACTGAGTCAGCAATGCGAAAGCGAAAGGGACTCCGCACACTGTCTCTGCAGACCAGCACTCGTGGCCCAGCGTACTGAGTCAGCATGCGAAAGGGGACTCCGCACACTGTCTCTGCAGACCAGCACTCGTGGCCAGCGTACTGAGTCAGCAATGCGAAAGGGACTCCGCACACTGTCTCTGCAGACCAGCACTCGTGGCCAGCGTACTGAGTCAGCAATGCGAAAGGGACTCCGCACACTGTCTCTGCAGACCAGCACTCGTGGCCAGCGTACTGAGTCAGCAATGCGAAAGGGACTCCGCACACTGTCTCTGTAGACCAGCACTCGTGGCCAGCGTACTGAGTCAGCAATGCGAAAGGGACTCCGCACACTGTCTCTGTAGACCAGCACTCGTGGCCAGCGTACTGAGTCAGCAATGCGAAAGAGACTCCGCACACTGTCTCTGTAGACCAGCACTCGTGGCCAGCGTACTGAGTCAGCAATGCGAAAGAGACTCCGCACACTGTCTCTGTAGACCAGCACTCGTGGCCAGCGTACTGAGTCAGCAATGCGAAAGAGACTCCGCACACTGTCTCTGTAGACCAGCACTCGTGGCCAGCGTACTGAGTCAGCAATGCGAAAGGGACTCCGCACACTGTCTCTGTAGACCAGCACTCGTGGCCAGCGTACTGAGTCAGCAATGCGAAAGGGACTCCGCACACTGTCTCTGTAGACCAGCACTCGTGGCCAGCGTACTGAGTCAGCAATGCGAAAGGGACTCCGCACACTGTCTCTGTAGACCAGCACTCGTGGCCAGCGTACTGAGTCAGCAATGCGAAAGGGACTCCGCACACTGTCTCTGTAGACCAGCACTCGTGGCCAGCGTACTGAGTCAGCAATGCGAAAGGGGGACTCTCCGCACACTGTCTCTGTAGACCAGCACTCGTGGCCAGCGTACTGAGTCAGCAATGCGAAAGAGACTCCGCACACTGTCTCTGTAGACCAGCACTCGTGGCCAGCGTACTGAGTCAGCAATGCGAAAGGGACTCCGCACACTGTCTCTGTAGACCAGCACTCGTGGCCAGCGTACTGAGTCAGCAATGCGAAAGGGGACTCCGCACACTGTCTCTGTAGACCAGCACTCGTGGCCAGCGTACTGAGTCAGCAATGCGAAAGGGACTCCGCACACTGTCTCTGTAGACCAGCACTCGTGGCCAGCGTACTGAGTCAGCAATGCGAAAGGGACTCCGCACACTGTCTCTGTAGACCAGCACTCGTGGCCAGCGTACTGAGTCAGCAATGCGAAAGGGACTCCGCACACTGTCTCTGTAGACCAGCACTCGTGGCCAGCGTACTGAGTCAGCAATGCGAAAGGGACTCCGCACACTGTCTCTGTAGACCAGCACTCGTGGCCAGCGTACTGAGTCAGCAATGCGAAAGGAACTCCGCACACTGTCTCTGGTCTTCAATGCGCACGTCTCTGACTTGTCTCCTGACATGTGCTTTTATTTGTAGGATTGGTTTCATCTACATTCTTGGTTACTTTCTGATTGATTTCAACGACGCTATCCGTGACTTTCTGATTGATTTCAACGACACTATCCGTGACTTTCTGATTTACTTCAACTACACTATTGGTGACTTTCTGATTTATTTCAACGACACCATCCGTGACTTTCTGATTTATTTCAACTGCACTATCCATGACTTTCTGATTTATTTCAACTACAGTATCCATGACTTTCTGTAAAAAAGAAAAAAAAAATGATAATAAAAAAAATGTATGAAATGAAAAGAAAGTATTCTCTGCATTTTCCTTCACTGAAAAAAAGCCCACACCAATAATCCCGAAATATTACCACGAAAGATCTACATAATCTTCACTTCTGAAAAATACGACATTGATTAGGGGGAAATGATCATACCAACAAAAGCACAAACAACAACAACAAAATCCAAACAAACATGAAAACCAAACAGTAATAACTCGTAGACACATATAATGAAATAAAGGCTGCAATATGTCGGATAACCGTTGCAGTGAGATCCGTATTATCGCACCATGTTACCAAAGAAGAAGTAGGATGATCTCTTCCACAAAAAAAAGTGTAGCCTATATATGCATGCTACATGTTTGCCGCCGAGATCTGTTTTTAGTATCTTTAGACCCCTTCAATACCCCTCAGGCCAGCCAAAGAGTTCGTTGAGGTATAAGCAAATTTGATGGATTCGCAAAAAAGTGGCTGAAATATTGGTCGTCCAATTGAACTAGTGTTGCTTTTGAACTTTAAAAAGTCGTTCTTACTTGTAAGGGTTATCCCCACTACCCCCCCCCCCCCCCCCAGGCCCATCCCCTCCTCCATCCCTTCTTTCTTTGGGAAAAAAAAAATCTGATCTCGTGTTTATTTTGATGTTTAAACGAGTCATGATCCAGCAAGGATGAAAAGCTAAACAAGCCTTGGGTGTACGTTATGAAATTATGCGCACATGCTCTCTCTCTCTCTCTCTCTCTCTCTCTCTCTCTCTCTCTCCCTCTCTCTCTCTCTCTCTCTCTCTCTCTCCATCAGTCTCTGTCTCTGTCTGTCTGTCTACTCGCTCTCTCTCTCTCTCTCTCTCTCTCTCTCTCTCCATATGTCTCTGTCTGACAGACAGATAGACAGACAGACACACAGACACACAGACAGACAGACAGAGAGAGGGGGTGGGGTGTAAAATATGTCTGCACAGAGACAGAGACAGAGAGAGACAGACAGACAGAGAAACGGACCGACAGAGCGAGAGAGAGGAGTGTGATATGGTAAACGCGCTTTGTCGCAAACAGCAAAGTGGAATGCGCGTACAGAAATCAAAGTACATGTACTAAGCATTTGGATTATTTCCACGTGTGTGTGTGTGTGTGTGTGTGTGTGTGTGTGTGTGTGTGTGTGTGTGTGTGTGTGTGTGTGTGTGTGTGAATGAGTGTGTTAGTGTGTGTGTGTGTGTGTGTGTGTGTGTGTGTGTGTGTGTGTGTGTGTGTGTGTGTGTGTGTGTGTGTGTGTGTGTGCGTGTGTGTGTGAGGAGGGTGGAAGAGGGGAGAAAAGTCAGACTGAACACAAGCCAACAGACACACAAAACAGAGTGCAGAATAACGTTTATCTCAAAAACAAAGAGAATTTTCAGCAATTGTGTCTTTTTCATACGTCACCAAAAAAAAAAAAAAAAAATCAAAAAACAAAAACAAAAAAACCCGGAAATGAAAGACGCTTCAAATAACAATCCCCAAAACTCAGCCTGCATGCACGTTTTCTCTTGGAAACCTCGATTTCATTTATTTCCTTTATATGTTGTCCCTTCTTCTACTTCTTCTTCTTCTACTTCTTGTGGTTTTCGTTTTGACATGTTCATACTCATTTTCATAGGGAAAAAGTTGTGTAATTCAGTTCTAACTCAATTTCTTATCAACCTTTCTTCAGACTCCATTGATGGTAGCTCCCATTAGCAACAATTAAAACGCGGGGATATATTATGAAAGGAAGCGTAGAGTACAGCTCCGCCAGGCAATGTCAGACCATAATGGAAATCCGTAGCATCATCTTTATCATCCTCATTCTCATCGATCAGCATTAACAAAAAAAGGGTCTCAAAATCTGTGGCATTTCATGCCCTGCTCAGGTTCCATGTCCTCTCCACGTCTGTGACCTTGGTTTGACCCCGTAGGGGTCACCGGTATCGGCGAGTCCATGGGGTATAGTCCCGCTCACGCCGGCTCCGCCACTTAGCAATTACTGTCGCCAGTATGGCTTAGTAGGTGGTGTCCTGCGTAGGTTGGATCAGAACAGGCGCCTCTGAACACCGAAGTGACTCGGCAGCAGTGCAGTGTCTCCTCTGGTGGGTTGCCTCTTGACGACTTGCGGATTGCCGGTGCCAGGGCTGCGGCGGGACCGACCGGGCTGTGGCTGTGGACGGAGTGTCGGTGGATGCACTGCCACTGAGGTAGCACATAAGATGGGATGGCAAAAAAAGTGCTCTCTCTCTCTCTCTCTCTCTCTCTCTCTCTCTCTCTCTCTCTCTCTCTGTTATATTACTGTTAGTTATTTTCTGATATCAATTGTTGTATCTTATATCAATGTTTCATTCAGTTACATGTTTCGGGATGGGCTAAGGCCTAATATGAATAAAACAATTTGATTCTGGAGTATTTTCTCCTCTCTCCGGTTTGTGCAGATCTCCATAGACAGGGCTGACCTCTGCAGCCCTTCGGACCAATGACCGCTCTGTGTGTGTGTGTGTGTGTGTGTGTGTGTGTGTGTGTGTGTGTGTGTGTGTGTGTGTGTGTGTGTGTGACAGTGTGCGTGCGTGCATGCGTGCATGCGTGTGTGTGTGTGTGTGTGTGTGTGTGTGTGTGTGTGTGTGTGTGTGTGTGTGTGTGTGTGTGTGTGTGTCTGTCTGTGTGCTGACTGATGAGTCTGACGTGAGCAATAAGAGAGAGAGTGCGGTCAGGGGCAGAGCATCCGGAGTGACTTCACTGCCTTCCGCTGCTGCTTTACCTCGCCTTTCAAGTCAGCCCCTTCAGGTCAAGAGGGGGTGTTCCCTGAGCAAACACAACACACTCTATGTCTGTCTGTCTGTCTGTCTGTCTGTCTCTCTCTCTCTCTCTCTCTGTCTCTGTCTCTCTCTCTTCTCTCTCTCTCTCTCTCGTTCTCTCTCTCTCATCTCACTCAACCTCTGTCTGTCTGTCTGTCTGCCTGTCTGTCTGTCTGTCTGTCTGTCTCTCTCTCTCTCTCTCTCTCTCTCTCTCTCTCTCTCATAACAGAAGTGTTTATAAAGCACTTATGTCGAGGGGCTGATTCATCGGAGTGCCCCATTTTACCTTCCTTCCCCGGAGAAATCAGTAAATAAATAAAGTCGGGAAACACACACACACACACACACACACACACACACACACACACACACACACACACACACACACACACTCACTCACTCACTCACTCACTCACTCTTACACACACACACACACACACACACACACACACACACACACACACACACACACACACACACACTTCATTCCAATGTTATGTGTAGCCACCTTACCCCCCCCCCCCCTTCTGTTTCCCCAATCCATCTCTCCCATCCCCTTCTCGCGAACCTGCTTTAGTGTCTTCTCCCTCCCCCCTGCCCAAGATCACGTCCCTCCATCCCCACCCCCTTCCACTCCCGCAACCATGTACCGACCTTCACAACAAGCCAAATTCTTTAAAAGGCTTTAAACGTCGAAAACAAAATACAACGATAATCACTGTGTTTCTTCTCCTGTTGGGAATGATCATGATCATGATCATAATGACGATTTTTGCTGTTGTTGTTGTTGTTGTTGTTGTCGTTGTTGTAGCTGTCGTTGTTATGTCGTTGTTGTTGTCGTTGTTGTTGTCCGCCGTTGTCGTCGTCGTCGTTGTTGTTGGTGTTGCCGTTGTTGTTGTTGTCGTCGTTGTTGGTGGTGGTGGTGGTGGTGGTGTCGTCGTCGAAGTTGTTGTTGTTGTTGTTGTTGTTGTTGTCGTTGTTGTTGTGTCGTCGTCGTCGTTGCTATTGCTGTTGTTTTTATTTCAGCGGCGGAATCAACAGCAGTGGCAGTGTTGTCGTTGCAGTGGTTAAAGGCTGGTGTTCATGGTGATGACGATGTTTTCAAGCCTGTCCCTACCTTCATTACTGTCACGCTGTCATTGACAGCATGCCAGCAGCAATGGCAGTAGAGACGGCAGTCGGTCATACAGTTATAGCAGCAGCAGCAGCAGCAGTAGTGGTAGTAGCAGTGGAAGGAGGAGCAGCAGCAGCAGTAGCAGCACAGCAGCAGCAGCGGCGGTAGCGATGTTGCCTCTATGGAAAAGACGTCAGCCAAGGTGGTCGGTCAGTACGAGAGAGAGGCGAGACGTGCTACAGTCAACTGGCAGTACGGCCTCACGTGATGGTCAAACATCAACATTTTTCATCGGATCTAACATTTTACAGAAGAAAGATCCGTACCAAATTTCCGATGTATGGGTGTTTCTAGTGTGTGTCTCTTTTAAAGGGTTGTGTGAATGAGGGTGGGTTTTTTTTTTATGACTTGTTGAGTTGACTCCAACGCGGTGGTATGGCCCTGTGCAGGTCGGCTGGGATAGAGTAGAAGCAACATTACTTTACCTGAATGATCGTCAGGAGACGAGGCAGGGAAAGGACGGCAATTTCCAACAAGGAAAAAAAAGAGAAAAAAAGCACATCCGCGCCTAAAAGCAAAACAATATGCGATACATGTGAACACTGTAGTAACCGCCTCTTTAACTGCTGCTCTTGTTGCGTTTGTTGTCTGTCTTTCGCGGCGGTGTGAGCAAGCTGAATGATGGTTGATGGCATTCTTATTTAATGTCCACACACACACACACACACACACACACACACACACACACACACATACACACACTCACTCACTCACTCACACACACACACACACACACACACACATATATACACGCGCACGCACGCACACACACACACACACACACACACACACACACACACACATGCATGCACACTCACTCACTCACTCACACACACACACACACACACACACACACACACACACACACACACACACACACACACACACAATCAAAGGTGACGTGATGGAAGTGTGGAGAGAGAGAGAGAGAGAGAGAGAGAGAGAGAGAGAGAGAGAGAGGAAGGAAGGAGAGTGAGAGAGAGAGGAAAGAGAGTGAGAGAGAGGAGAGAAAAGACAGAGAGAGAGAGGAAGAAAGAGTGAGAGGAGGGAGGAAAGAGTGAGAGAGAGAGAGAGAGAGAGAGGGAGAGAGAGAGAGAAGTAGAGAGAGAGAGAGAGAGAAGTTGAGAGAGAATCAAGGGAGGCAATGCTGCACACAGCTTCACAACTTCCTGTTTGAACGATAAGGGGTAGACGCGGTGGCACAAGCGTACCGCTCCGCTGCCTTACATTCGCAGAAAAGCTTTTAACTCAACAAGGCATGATGCCGACCGATTCCATACATACAAGAAATCCTCTCTCTCTCTAGGGGTCTCTCTCTCTCTCTCTCTCTCTCTCTCCTCTCTTCGCAGAAACAATTCTCTCTCTCACTCAACAAGGCATCTCCTCCTCCTCTCTCTCTTTTCCTCTCAAACATACAAGAAATTCTCTCTCTCTCTCTCTCTCTATCTCTCTCCCCCCCTCTCTCCTCTCCTCCTCCTCCCTTCTCCCCTTCCTCTCTCTCTCTCCCTCAACCCATCTCTCTCTTCTCTCTTCTCTCTCTCTCTCCTCCTCCTCTTCTCCTCTTCTCTCTCTCTCCCCCATCTCTCTCCCTCCTCTCTCCCGCTCCCCCCCCCCCCTCTCTCTCCTCTCCCTCCCTCTCTCTCTCCCTCTCTCTCTCTCTCTCTCTCTCTCTCTCTCTCCTCTCTCTCTCTCCAAAAGCGGAAAGTGGATCAGGAAATCAAAACTGGCATGAAGTCACGAACAGTCTCCAGTCTCAAAAAGCTCACATGGATTTACTACCCTGGACATGCGGATGTCAGTGGGGAAACAAGCCAACAGACACACCGGTTGGCAAGACAACAGCAGCACGTGATCAACAGCTACGCCTTTCAGAAATCTTTAAACACTAAATACAATCGCCTCATCGAGCAAGATCGACACCACTGTACCACAGACCGTCTCGGAGAACTGAATATTCAAAGAAGCAATGCTCGCAGCATCTAAACTAAAGCGAAGGAGCAAGAACCACTCTTAAACCAAACTTACTGTCGGGGTAATGTCAAGAACAACAGGCCACATACCACAATTAGGATTTTGCACTAAAATTCTACATAATCCATGTAAGCGTTTTGAGGCCTACCATAAATTTGAGCCAGCATTGAATGTCATTACTGTGATGACGGAGGGGTTGTTGGCCTGCGCTTGTTTTCCCCCCCACTATAGATTTTTCATCTTTGTATTTGTCTGACTTTATTCAAGGTTAAAAGGCTGTGCCAGTCTTGAATAAAAGTTACTCTGAGTTAGGTTTTCTTATGGGAGCAAAAGTTACCCTACTAGTTTATTGTTTATTGTTTACTGTTCCCTGCCTCAATTCATGTTCAGTTCCTGCTTTTAATGTTGACTGATCACTGATTAAAAGAACAACTCCCAATACCACCACCACCATCACCACCTATCATTTTCCTCTGTTTGGGGGGATCTTCACCGATGACATCACAAACAATCTTCAAATACATGACCTTCCCCTTAGTTGACGTCACATTTCAGGCCTTTGCACTCACCCGTGATCTTATCTTTGCGCCAGCTTCAGGAGCACAAAATAATCCCATTCCTTTGATTTCAATCTGTCTGCTTGGAACCACCTGGCTTGTACCTTGATGGCCATAGGATAGCAAAGGAGGAGAAGCAACTTTCACACACAATTTGAAAAAATCTCAAATCAGTCTCTTTGCGCCAGTCTCTATAATACTCCACTCCTTAAGCACGGCCTTGGCGCATTACTATTTGAAGTGCAGCCATATTGCTCAGTTCTCCAAAATGGAACACGTGGGCAGTGTCACACCTGAGTCTTCACACAAGAGCAGACGCAAGATTACTGAACATTATGTAAGTTAAAATGTAGACTTCGACCTTCTCAGGATCCCTGTTTCATTCATTAACGGCCAATGGTACGTCCTGTTTCATTCATTAGCGGCCAATGGTACGTCCTGTTTCATTCATTAACGGCCAATGGTACGTCCTGTTTTCATTCATTAACGGCCAATGGTACGTCCTGTTTCATTTATTAACGGCCAATGGTACGTCCTGTTTCATTCATTAACGGCCAATGGTACGTCCTGTTTCATTCATTAACGGCCAATGGTACGTCCCGTTTCATTAATTCATT
>JADBJO010006240.1:20000-44214 GCA_016801955.1 Conus betulinus
AAGGTATGAAACTCAAGTTTGGTTACGATGCATTACCCAAAGTTGATAGACTTCATCAGTGCATCGCAAGATCCATCACAATGGCAGAACGTGACATTTTATTGACGTGCAGGGATTCTTATTTCAAATTAGTGGAAGAAGAGACAGAGAAGTTCCATCATTTCCTGTTTCAACTCCAGCAGTCGTTAGACTATCAGCAATTTGAATCAGTCTTGTGTTTTAAACACCACACATTTTTTAATGCTCAAAAAGAAATACAACAGGACTAAGACTAGGAAACTGCAGTCTCTGTTGTCGTGTGTGTTACACAGGAAGAACTTACCACTAACTGTTCAGGCACCCCCCAGAACACCAGTCGTAGGAAATGCCGCCGGTTTCGGAAGAGATATACAACACAGTGGGGCAAACCTACCAACGTAGTCAACCTCTCCAGCGTGAACATCACAGAGGAACAGCTGCGGGTCTTGCACTGGGACCCAAGTTTTGCCCCACCCCAGAACGCTGGACCATCAACTTTTAGTTGAAGACGTCAAGGAGGGATGTCGCGGGCTGAGACTTAAGGAATTGTTTTATTCTGAGGATAGCCCTCAAGACCCACCCACCCAAATTTTACAATAAAAACGTTTTATAAACCACCTTCAGGAAGAGATAAGATTTTAGACATTTACTGTGAGTCTCTCGTCAATCGTGTCTTCACTTACAATGTATCCAAACAACCCAAGGATAATTTGAGGAAGACAGAAAGAAGGGCTCTCAGTGAGCTACGCCAGCTCGTTTTAGATAGAAGTAATATTAGAATTAGTACGGCTGACAAGGGTGGGGCGATTGTCATCCAAAACACCAATGACTATATCGATGAAGCCCTGAGACAACTGAACAACCCCCAATATTATTTACAGGTAGAGAAAGACCCCACAATAAGTATTGCCAGACAGTCTAATACCATTGTTAAAGATCTTCATGCCCTAAACTATATTGATGATAATACCTACAAATGGGCCCTTACTGAAGTTAATAAATGTCGTCCCCATTTATTTTATACTTTGCCTAAGATTCACAAAACTTATCCACCCCCCAGGTCGTCCTATAGTATCTGGAGTCGGAGGGCCCACAGAGAAGTTATCTAAATTAATGGACAGCTGGTTGCAGGGCTTTGTGACTGATCTGCCCAGCCACGTTAAAGATACCACTCATATGCTCACATCTTACAAGATCTCAACAACAGATATGGTCCCTTTCCCCCAAACACACACGGCTCGTCGCTATCGACGTTGTTAGTTTATATACTAACATTCCCCACCCAGACATAGAGACCACACTACGTTACTTTCTGTCCCGCTATCATGATATCAGTATTCCCCCCTGCCAAGTATCTCATTGATATTGCCCAACATGTTCTCATGAATAATTTTTTTCCATTTTGAAGGTAAGGTTTATAAACAGGTATCTGGAACAGCAATGGGCACACCAATGGCACCCGCTATCGCTAATCTGTTTATGGGGATGTTAGAAGCTTCACTACTTAAACAACGCACCAATGCCCATTCCCAGTGACTTCTGGCGTAGGTTTATTGATGATATTTTTCTATTGTGGATAGGTTCAGCTGACGACTTTAGACACCTTTTGTCAGTACATCAACTCTGTCCATCCCTCTATTAGTTTTACAGTTCAGTCATCCCCTTCTGAAATATCCTTTCTTGACTTAACTATAAAACTGTGCAATGGATACCTAGAAACTGACATGTTTTATAAACCCACTGACTCTCATGCCTATCTCCACTTCAACTCCCTGCCATCCCAAACACTGCAAGAAAAACATCCCCTACAGTCTTTTTCTCCGAGCACGCCGTACTTGTTCACTTCCTTCAGATTTTATAAAAAGGTGCACAGAAATTACTATGTTTCTCTTACAACGTGGATATCCTAATGATATCATCCAAGCTGCTGTAAACCGAGTCCATTCTACACCCAGGACAGAAACACTTCAATACAGACCCCCAACCACCTCCAGTAGAGAGTCCCTTTTATTGTGACCCATAATCCCTCCAATCCTCCCCTGCGCAAGTGGCTACAGGAGTACCAGAGCCTTCTCCACACCAGCCCAAGGATGACGAAGGCAGTTCCTGAGGTCCCGCTGGTGGGGGAGCGGATACCGAGAACACTCAGGAGCATCCTTATGCCATCATCTCTACCACTCAGCACCTCTGGCAACCTGGATCCAGGAAGCTGGAAATGTAACAAATCTTGTGTTTTGTGCAGAGAACATTTAATTAGTACTTCTAGATTTAAGAGTGATGTTACAGGAGAGACTTTTCAAATCAGACATTTTATGTCGTGTCACACTGCCAATGTCATTTATTTGTTGTTCTGTCGCTCTTGTAAGAATGCGCAATATGTTGGAGAAACCAAAAAAAATGCCCTCAAAACTAGATTTTATTTACATAGATCACACATATTAAAGAACACAGGCACTCACATCGCTCACCATTTTAACACTGCCAGACACACACTTCAGGACATGCAATGTATACCTATAGAAAAAGTATTTTTCAAATGAGTATGATGTAGGATTCGAAGAGAAAAATTCTGGATGAGCAAACTCAAAAAACTATTTATCCTTTTGGTCTCAACACACTTGAGTAACTCTACTTCTTTTTAGTTTACAGTCTATGTGCATATTTCCTATCTATCATTATATATCATGCTGTCAGGCAGATCTGTTTGTGCGTGTGTGTGTGTGTGTGTGTGTGTGTGTGTGTGTGTGTGTGTGTGTGTGTGTGTGTGTGTGTGTGTGTGTGTGTGTGTGTGTGTGTGTGTGCACAAGTACGTGTGTGTGTGTGTAGGTGGGCGCACGCGATTGTGTGTGTGTGTGTGTGTGTGTGTGTGTGTGTGTGTGTGTGTGTGTGTGTGTGTGTGTGTGTGTGTGTGTGTGTGTGTGAGTGCGTGCGTCATTATTTGTGAGCGCATACATCAGTGTGTGTTATACTTATGTAATTGGTGTGTATTTATATGCATTATAGTAATGTTTGACAGATGGTGGAATTTGAGTATGTATATGATATACATGAAGTTGGAAATCATGTAGGCAATATATAGTCTATCAGCACGCTTTCGCCCCATCCTTTCTCCTCCTCGACGTTTCTGCCCTCTATTTCTCCATCGTTGCAACCGATCTCCGCTCCCCCCCACCCCCCCTTCCCCATCCCTTTCTCCCTCCCCCATTTATTTCCCTACTCCCCTACCCTCTCCTATCCTCCTTTAAACCTCTCTCCTCCCTCTCCAACACGTACCCATCCACTATCCCACCCCAGCACTCTCCCTCCTTCCTCTTCCTCCCCCCCCCCCCCATCCCCCATTCCCCTCTACATTTCTGCATTCTTTCTCTCCCCCCCTCTAAACTCCCCCTAGGTCTAATTATATATCCTAGAAACCCCCTACTTCCTCTCTGTATCTTTCTGCCCTATCCCTATATTTCTGTTCTGTCTGTCTGTCTGCCTGCCTGTCTGTCTGTCTGTGTAGATGTCTATCTGTCTCTCTCCTCTCTCTCTCTCTCTCTCTCTCTCTCTCTCTCTCTCTCTCTCTCTCTCTGTCTCTATATGTCTGTCTGTTTGTCTCGCTCTTTCTTCATCCGTCAACCCCCCCCCCCCCTCTCGCCCCGCCCCCCCCCCCCCCCCCCCCCCCCCCCCCCCCCCCCCCCCCCCCCCCCCCCTTTAACTACAATGTTCGACAACTATCATTGCCCCGTCCTGTGTGTGACAACATTCGTATGTGTGTGTGTGTGTGTGTGTGTGTGTGTGTGTGTGTGTGTGTGTGTGTGTGTGTGTGTGTGTGTGTATGCAGGCGCTCGTGCGTTTGGGTGTTTGTGAGCATGTACACAACTCAGAACAATAATGGTTCTCGTGCATGGTCTCCTTTTCTCCACCCCCGATGGAACAGGCACCTGTGGAAGTTTTTCTTTTGCTGCTTCTCCGAACGTCGAATCCCCACCCACCCACTCCCACCCAGTGCACGCTCTCTCTCTCTCTCTCTCTCTCTCTCTCTCTCTCTCTCTCTCTCTCTCTCTCACGTTGCATATGTCTCTCTCGTGGTCTGCATATGTCAAGATGTGCAATGTAAATCTAAATTATGGTCAACCTATTGTCAATCCGTGGCCCCTCACCCTTCACTCCCATCCTAAGTTTATGTTTCCTATTGATGAAATGTTTTATACTCAACGTTTTATTTTAAAGTTAAACATTTTTATTAAGGTGCCTTTTCCCTGCTGCGTACGTTCGTGATTCGTGTTCAGGATTTTTGTTTGTTTTCCATTTGATCCCCCCTTGCATCCCTCGTTGGATCCAGCGCCATGGCTCCAAGTCTTGTGGATGACATCACAAGACGGACGGACAGACTGTGCAGATACCCTCCCACCTGACATTCCTGAGCACATGCATCTCCAACGACGTTGTACCCAAAGGTATGAAACTCAAGTTTGGTTACGATGCATTACCCAAAGTTGATAGACTTCATCAGTGCATCGCAAGATCCATCACAATGGCAGAACGTGACATTTTATTGACGTGCAGGGATTCTTATTTCAAATTAGTGGAAGAAGAGACAGAGAAGTTCCATCGTTTCCTGTTTCAACTCCAGCAGTCGTTAGACTATCAGCAATTTGAATCAGTCTGTGTTTTAAACACCACACACATTTTTAATGCTCAAAAAAAGAAATACAACAGGACTAAGACTAGGAAACTGCAGTCTCTGTTGTCATGTGTTACACAGGAAGAACTTACCACTAACTGTTCAGGCACTCCCCAGAACACCAGTCGTAGGAAATGCCGCCGGTTTCGGAAGAGATATACACCACAGTGGGGCAAACCTACCAACGTAGTCAACTTCTCCAGCGTTAACATTACAGAGGAACAGCTGCGGGTCCTTGCACTGGGACCCAAGTTTTGCCCCACCCCCCAGAACGCTGGACCATCAGCTTTTAGTTGAAGACGTCAAGGAGGGATGTCGCGGGCTGAGACTTAAGGAATTGTTTTATTCTGAGGATAGCCCTCAAGACTCACCACCCAAATTTTACAATAAGACGTTTTATAAACCACCTTCAGGAAGAGATAAGATTTTTAGACATTTACTGTGAGTCTCTCGTCAATCGTGTCTTCACTTACAATGTATCCAAACAACCCAAGGATAACTTGAAGAAGACAGAAAGAAGGGCTCTCAGTGAGCTACGCCAGCTCGTTTTAGATAGAAGTATTAGAATTAGTACGGCTGACAAGGGTGGGGCGATTGTCATCCAAAACACCAGTGACTATATCGATGAAGCCCTGAGACAACTTAACAACCCCCAATATTATTTACAGGTAGAGAAAGACCCCACAATAAGTATTGCCAGACAGTCTAATACCATTGTTAAAGATCTTCATGCCCTAAACTATATTGATGATAATACCTACAAATG
Organism: Conus betulinus; assembly: GCA_016801955.1. Taxonomy (NCBI): domain Eukaryota; kingdom Metazoa; phylum Mollusca; class Gastropoda; order Neogastropoda; family Conidae; genus Conus; species Conus betulinus. Next base: position 25,451 of record JADBJO010006240.1, read on the forward strand.
GGCCCTTACTGAAGTTAATAAATGTCGTCCCCATTTTATTTTACTTTGCCTAAGATTCACAAAACTCTTATCCACCCCCAGGTCGTCCTATAGTATCTGGAGTCGGAGGGCCCACAGAGAAGTTATCTAAATTAATGGACAGCTGGTTGCAGGGCTTTGTGACTGATCTGCCCAGCCACGTTAAAGATACCACTCATATGCTCAACATCTTACAAGATCTCAACAAACAGATATGGTCCCTTTCCCCCAACACACGGCTCGTCGCTATCGACGTTGTTAGTTTATATACTAACATTCCCCACCCAGACATAGAGACCACACTACGTTACTTTCTGTCCCGCTATCATGATATCAGTATTCCCCCTGCCAAGTATCTCATTAATATTGCCCAACATGTTCTCATGAATAATTTTTTTTTTCATTTTGAAGGTAAGGTTTATAAACAGGTATCTGGAACAGCAATGGGCACACCAATGGCACCCGCTATCGCTAATCTATTTATGGGGATGTTAGAAGCTTCACTACTTAACAACGCACCAATGCCTGTTCCCAGTGACTTCTGGCGTAGGTTTATTGATGATATTTTTCTATTGTGGATAGGTTCAGCTGACGACTTAGACACCTTTTGTCAGTACATCAACTCTGTCCATCCCTCTATTAGTTTTACAGTTCAGTCATCCCCTTCTGAAATATCCTTTCTTGACTTAACTATAAAAACTGTGCAATGGATACCTAGAAACTGACATGTTTTATAAACCCACTGACTCTCATGCCTATCTCCACTTCAACTCCTGCCATCCCAAACACTGCAAGAAAAACATCCCCTACAGTCTTTTTCTCCGAGCTCGCCGTACTTGTTCACTTCCTTCAGATTTTTTATAAAAAGGTGCACAGAAATTACTATGTTTCTCTTACAACGTGGATATCCTAATGATATCATCCAAGCTGCTGTAAACCGAGTCCATTCTACACCCAGGACAGAAACACTCCAATACAACCCCCCAACACCTCCAGTAGAGTCCCTTTTATTGTGACCCATAATCCCTCCAATCCTCCCCTGCGCAAGTGGCTACAGGAGTACCAGAGCCTTCTCCACACCAGCCCAAGGATGACGAAGGCAGTTCCTGAGGTCCCGCTGGTGGGGGAGCGGATACCGAGAACACTTAGGAGCATCCTTATGCCATCATCTCTACCACTCAGCACCTCTGGCAACCTGGATCCAGGAAGCTGGAAATGTAACAAATCTTGTGTTTTGTGCAGAGAACATTTAATTAGTACTTCTAGATTTAAGAGTGATGTTACAGGAGAGACTTTTCAAATCAGACATTTTATGTCGTGTCACACTGCCAATGTCATTTATTTGTTGTTCTGTCGCTCTTGTAAGAATGCGCAATATGTTGGAGAAACCAAAAATGCCCTCAAAACTAGATTTTATTTACATAGATCACACATATTAAAGAACACAGGCACTCACATCGCTCACCATTTTAACACTGCCAGACACACACTTCAGGACATGCAATGTATACCTATAGAAAAAGTATTTTCAAATGAGTATGATGTAAGGATTCGAAGAGAAAAATTCTGGATCAGCAAACTCAAAACTATTTATCCTTTTGGTCTCAACACTATAGTCACTCTACTTCTTTTTGGTTAACAGTCTATGTGCATATTTCCCTATCTCTCATTATATCTCATGCTGTCAGGCAGATCTGTTTGTGCGTGTGCGTGCGTGTGTGTGTGTGTGTGTGTGTGTGTGTGTGTGTGTGTGTGTGTGTGTGTGTGTGTGTGTGTGTGTGTGTGTGTGTGTGTGTGTGTGTGTGTGTGTGTGTGTGTGTGTGTGTGTGTGTGTGTGTGTGGTGTGGTGGTGTGTGTGTGAGTGCGTGCGTCATTATTTGTGAGCGCATACATAAGTGTGTGTTATACTATGTAATTGGTGTGTATTTATATGCATTATAGTAATGTTTGACAGATGGTGGAATTTGAGTATGTATATGATATACATGAAGCTGGAAATCATGTAGGCAATATATAGTCTATCAGCACGCTTTCCCCCCCATCCTTTCTCCTCCTCGACGTTTCTGCCCTCTATTTCTCCATCGTTGCAACCGATCTCCGCTCCCCCCCCCCCTTCCCATCCCCTTTCTCCCTCCCCCATTTATTTCCCTACTCCCCTACCCTCTCCTATCCTCCTTAAAACCTCTCCCCTCCCTCTCCAACGTACCCATCCACTATCCCACCCCAGCACTCTCCCTCCTTCCTCTTCCCCCCCCCCCCCATCCCCATTCCCCTCCCCTCTACATTTCTGCATTCTTCTCTCTTCCCCTCTAAAAAACTCCCCTAGGTCTAATTATATATCCTAGAAACCCCCTACTTCCTTTCTGTATCTTTTTCTGCCTATCCCTATATTTCTGTTTCCGTCTGTCTGTCTGCCTGCCTGTCTGTCTGTGTAGATGTCTATCTGTCCCTCTCCCCCCCTCTCTCTCTCTCTCTCTCTCTCTCTCTCTCTCTATCTCTTTCTCTCGCTCTCTTTCTCATCCGTCAACCCCCCCCCCCCACCTCTCGCCCCACCCCCCACCCCCCCCCCCCCCCCCCCCCCCCCCCCCCCCCCCCCCCCCCTTCCCTCCCCCCCCCCCCCACCCCCTTTAACTACAATGTTCGACAATATTCGTATCATTGCCCCGTCAAGCTGTGGAAACATCGCTCGAGTCAAGTGATTCCATCCCTCCACCCCCACTATCTCACCCCTCACTAACTCAGGAATCCCAATTGCCTGTCAGCTCCAACACGTCCCATGCCACACTCCCTCCCTCATCCGCCCCCCAGACAGCATGGAATCGCCACCTGCATCCCTCCAGTCTCCAGCCATCAACAGCCCTTCATCCCCTGTTGACATTTCTCACTCCTCAGTCCCTTCCTCCACCCAGCAAAACACTGACCCCCCATCTGATCCTCCCACGCCCACCCCCGTGTGTGTTCTAGAACAGCGTGTGTTGTCACCCTCCCCCCCCAGTACTGACCCTCAGACTGCTACCCATTCTGTCAACACACTGACCCCCCAGAGTGCCAGCTCACAGCATCGGGTTTCCCCCACACTCTCTCAGCTAGCAAGCATGGCCGTTATCACACACCTTCAAAAACAGCTTATCTCAGCCACACGCACTATCTCCAACATGCAGCAAGACATACAAACACTGAAAAATAAACTTGAACACACATCCCAGCAAGTTGAACAGAACACTCAGAACACGGGTGATATGGAGATTAGGGTAAAAATTCCATAAAGTCATTAAATCAAGATCTATCACAACAAATCAAACAAGTACAAAATGAACACACACATCTACAGCGCCAGATGAAAGACAGCACAAGCAAACTGCAATCATTCAAAGACAGTCAAAACAACATCAATACTGACATTAGGAAACGAATGCACGCCCTCAAACCAATCAATCAAACACAACAACCAGACAACCAAACAATCCAGACACACAGTGACACATCAACTACATCATCTACACAGATGGAGTATGCTGTGGAAACATCCAATACATACAGTGTGCTGTCAGACAGTTCTACAGAGCAAAACACAGGTTCTTCTGTTCCATCACCAAAATCTCTACACACAACAAGAACAAACCACACACAAACACAATGACAGAAATCCCCACTGCCATCAACAAACAGAATCCACATCCCCCACCTCCTCTAGCTATCCTACGACAAAAAGACAATCCCAGAAAATTGTAACATGCTACTATTAGGAGACTCTGTGTAAAAGGGGTAGATGAGAAGCAAATGTCAACAGAGCGCTACAGGGTGAACAATCTGTCTGTGCCTGGCCTGACAGTCCATCAGCTGTGTCAGTGGCTGAAATCACTGCCCCCATCACCCCACATCCAACGGGTCACTTTCCATGTGGGGATCAACAGCTGTGACGAAAGGCCAGTGCCTGTAGCAGACTGGGTTGAGTTAATCCACCTACTCAGGCAAGCGTTCCCCAGTGCTTCACTGCAGGCCTCCTCCATTCTTCCTCCCCTTGGTCAACACCCCCTTAAGGACATGGCGTCACGATCCACGGCCAATCTTCGCCTCTCCTGCCGTCAAGAGAGGATCAGTTACCTAGATAACACCCCCTCCTTCCTCGCCAGATCTGGGGCACCAAAGAAAGCCATGTACCAGACAGACTACATCCCAGTTCATATGGCTTCAAAGTCCTTGCCTCCAACATCTGTCCCACTAATAACCACAAGACCCAACCATCCAGCTACGTCAGGCCCACCACACAAAGAGCAAGAAGTGACCGTCTTGCAACACAACACGCCCCTGTGACCACTAACAGTCCCCTAGCTATGACTACGAAACTGATTTCCCAGCAAACACTCCCAAAAAAATCCAAACTCTCGCAGTGTGTATAATATGCTAGGTCGGCATCAACGCCCTACAAAGCAACCCCTTCTACAATCCCCTACCCACATGTATTCCTTTCTTCCCCAGTGAATAGAAATGACAAACATCAATATAAAGAGTACAGAAACGTGACTTGCACCCTCCCCCACACAGCACATCACCCCCTTCCATGTCCAAACCACACACTAGCAGCAACCAACACACCCCACCTCCAAACACATCTCAGCTGCAACCTCACAACACAGCTTGGCCACAATTTCCCAGCACAGCACAACTACCACCCTCTAATACCCCATACAATCCACCAACTCAGACAATGACCACCTTACACTTCCGAACACAACACTCCTACCACCATCCAACACATTACACTTCCGACCCCCCACCATCACGCACATCCCACTGCAGTCAGCACAACCCCCCAGCCCGCTACATCCATTTGCTGTTCAGTTGCTGAACACAATGACTGCTCAGTTCCTGTCACAGCAACACCAACCAGCTCCTCTCCCCATGTCCTCATTGAATTGAATTGATATGTCACTGTATGCATCCTTATATTTGTATGTCATTGCATAATGTTAATATCCAATGCATAGCACATAGATATGTACTGCAATAAGCTATTTCATAATCCATGTGCTATGTGTGTCTGCGCATATCTAATTGTTGTGAGCGCATTAATAGTTTTCTACATGCATGTGTGTGGATGCACACACACGTGTGTATGTGTGTCTGCGCGCGCGCGCGTGCGTTTGTGTGTGTGTGTGTGTGTGTGTGTGTGTGTGTGTGTGTGTGTGTGTGTGTGTGTGTGTGTGTGTGTGTGTGTGTTTTTGTTTTTTTTGTTTTTGTTTGATTGTTTCTTTGTATGGCCTGCTGCAGTCTGTCGTGTGCCTGTCATATGTATTGCATCATACTAATACGACATATTACTCTCGTATCAAGAAGTGCCTTCAGTGGTGTTGTGGAAAAAAAAGTAAACAACAGAAGACTTTGGAAAAGCGCAAGACTGTGTGCTGTGGAAAAAAAAGTATACAACAGAAGACTTTGTAAAAGCGCAAGACTGTGTGCCTTATAGAAAGAGACTGAACAAAGCCTCTACAGCAGCAGACTCTGCAATTAAAAAAAAGACTACTGCTTACTGCAAGCGAGGCAATATTGTGCATTGCCAACTCGTAACTACAAGTGCGGCTACGTGATTTGTGTATTTGTGAGTGAGTGGGCTTTTTTTTTTTTTTTTTTTTTTTTTTTTCACTTGTTTTCATTTTGAGTTGTTGGTTCTTTGATATTTTGTCTTAAGTTTCATTTTCCTTTTTCCACCTCTTTCTGTATCCCCTAAGTGTAATCTTGTTTTAAAAACTGCTTCCTTTGTGAGGAAGTGTATATTTTCATTTCAGAAACGTGTATCCATAAGTATACCATCTGGCCGAGGAGTTACGGACAGATACTGTAAAGATTTTCTTTTTTTTTTTTTTTTTTTTTTTTTCTTTTTTTTTTCTCATACCCTTCTGGTTTCCTAAAAGTTGTTACGGTGTATAAACCAGCCCCATTTTCGCTCTTTTATGTGATTTTATTCTGTTCCTTTATATACACATCATAACGTCACCCAACGAGCAAAATCGCCGTCTCTTATTATCATCACATCAGTACACAACTAGAAATGAGCAAGAACCAGTCTGCATGGCCATGCAAAGAAAAGAAGGACTCCGAATCTGTCACCTTAATATCCAACATGCAGTTAACAAGACATCAGATATAACACTGATTTGGAATCATGGAAAACCCTTTCATATTTTAGGACTCTCTGAATCCAGATTAGCTGCACGCATTAGCGACAATGATGTAACTATTCCAGGATATAACACAATCCGGAAAGATCCTACACAACCGAAAGAGACGGGTCTTCTTATCTACATCAGCGAAACCCTTACCTTCAAACGACTTCTACACCTAGAAAGTAAAGATGTAGAATGTGTCTGGATAGAAGTTAAGCTGAAAAGAAACCCTCCCATTTTGGTTGGATTCTGTTACAGGAACCCATCTGAAGGGTAAACTGGGTCGACAAATTTATTACAATGATGATGGATGCAGTCTCGCTAGAGAATCCAAGGAAATCATTTTACTTGGAGACTTTAACATAGATCTTCTGAAAATGCAAACCAATGGACACAAGCAACAACTATTTAATTTGCATCAACTCATCGATTCTCCAACAAGAGTCACACCAAACTCGAAGACACTTATCGACCATATTTATATTTCAGATAAAACTAACGTAGCAGAAGCCTGCGTCCCTGTTCTAAACTGTAGTGATCATTACCCAATTTGTATCACATGGTCCAAAAAAGGAGTAAAAAATTCCCAAAACGGGACACAAGACAATAACCTACCGTTGCTTTACAAACTTTAACAACCAAGATTTTCTGCATGACTTGCTTAACTCAAATCTCTCTTCAGTTTTCAACATAACTCATCCAGATCTTGCTGTTGAATTTTGGATTAAAACATTTACAGAAATATATGACAAACACGCCCCTCTAAAAACGATTAGAGTACGACATGATCCTAAGCCGGCATGGTACACTAAAGAGTTACAGGAGGCAGGTTACCTTAGAGATATGCTTAAACAACATGGCTATGAAGAGGAATCTAAAAAACTGAGAAATGCAATAAATTCACAGAAGCGCAGAGAAAAAACGAAATATTATCGAGAACTAATATCATCAAACCAGAACCCAAAATTGGTATGGAGAGCTATTAACGAACTTACAAACAATAAATCTTCTTCCAAATCAACTGTAATTAAAGACATCTCTGTCGAACAGCTGAACTCCCACTTTTGCACTATAGCCAGTAACATTGTCACGACAGATTCTTCCAGATCAAACGACCTTCAAAAACTGAAACAATATTGCCAAGATAAAAACATCACGTCTGAACTTTATATTCCACCAGTAACAGTCTTTGAAGTTTTATCACTACCTAACGCACCTAAAACAGTCAGGTGCCTGCGGGGTGGATGGCCTAGATGGCAAAATCCTCAAACTAGCAGCTCCAGCAATTACAGATACGTTAACATACATCTTCAATTTATGCATCGACAAAAATCATTTTCCCGATAGTTTCAAAAAAAGCGAAAGTCATACCCTATCTACAAATCAGGTGACAACTCAGACCCCCTGCAAACTACAGACCAATCTCAATCACTTCCACTCTTTCCAAACCTTTGGAAAAAAACATAAACAAACACACACATTACACCACCACACCTTATACTTACCACTTGCTTCATCCAAGACAGTCCGGGTTCCGACACAACCATTCATGCCACACAGCCCTAATCAACCTCGTTGATGACTGGCTAAATAGCATTAACAACAACAGATATTGTGGTGTCCTATTTATTGATTTCAAAAAAAATTTTGATGTGATAGACCATAACCTTCTTCTCAGAAAATTGAAATTGTATGGCTTATCCACAAAAAACTCTTACGCTTTTTGGCTCATATCTCACAAATAGGCAACAATGTGTGAAAATTAATACAAATTTCTCTTCATTTCAAACACTTTCCTATGGCGTCCCACAAGGCTCTATCCTGGGTCCCTTACTGTTCACCATTTACACAATCAATGATCTACCTCTCTATATTACATCCACCTGTGAACTCTTTGCTGATGATACAACAATACACACAAATCATTCTGATGTTACTGTTCTTGCACAAACTTTACAAGAAAGTGCAAATGACCTCGTCGTAAGATGGACTGAATTAAATCACATGTCACTTCACCCTCAAAAAAAACTAAATCCATGCTTATCACAACTAGGCAAAAAAAAAACAAAATCTCACTATTAAGTTCCCTCCTGTACATCTTAAAAAATGTACCAGTTGAACAGGTTACATTCCTCAAAGTGCTAGGAATAACAATTGATAACAATATTAGTTGGCAAACTCACATAACCTCACTGTGCAGCAAAATTTCGCAGAAAGTTTATCAACTCTCCAGAATCAAACGCTTCCTCGACCTGCATTCACGCAAGCTCTTTTTCCAGTCTCATATCCAATCATACATAGACTATGGATCTACTCTATGGGACTCTGCTAGCGCTAACACCCTCAAACCATTGCTAAGCCTACACAAGCGAGCACTCAAATTAGTCCTCCTAAAAAGCAGTAGTCTTCTGGACTCGGACTATATAAAGATTCAAGTTCTCCCCTAAGTCTGAGATTAGAATACAACAAAGGGATCATAATGCACAAGATTGTGTCTGGGAAGGCACCCTCAACATTAGTTCACAGATTCTCAATTAATTCCTCAAGGACTCTACCCAAAACTTCATGTCCCTGTTCCTAGAATTGATTTATTCAAATCCAGTTTAACATATTCAGGTTCCTGTCAATGGAACTCTCGCTCCCTGAATCAACCAAACAACACCAATGCATAGCAACCTTCAAACACCATTATTTCAACCATCTTATGTGCCAATACTTGCATACTTCGCCATAAATCCACCACCAACCACCAACACCCTCTTTGCCTTTTGTATGACCCTGACTATTTAGAAAGTGTTTTGTACTTGAAATGCACATGTTATTCCGTTTAATAATAAGTATGCTGTATACGAGTACGCGCGCGCGCGCCTGCGCGCGCGCGCGCGCGCGTGTGTGTGTGTATGTATGTGTGCGCGCGCGCACGTGTGTGTTTCCTACTTTTACCTGCAATCTTTTCATTATGTTGTTATGCTTGTATGCTTGTATTCTTATGCGACACTCTCTCTCTCTCTCTCTCTCTCTCTCTCTCTCTCTCTCTCTCACACACACACTCACACACACACACACACACACACACACACACACACACACACACACACACACACACACACACACACACACACACACACACACACACATACACAGTTCTGTTGGAATGACTTGATTTATTATCTATATGACATCCTCATCCCCCCCCCCCCCCCCCCCCCCCCCCCCCCGACGTGGTGACTGGGCCATCATTATGCATCTCCCCCCGATTTGTGCTTACTTTCATTTTTCCCCCTGGTGCTTCAAATTGCTTGTCTTGCATCTCCTTGGAATGTTTTGATTGTCAGATTGTTCTAACGCTCTTTCCCGCACCCACTCTCGCCTCTTTGTCCCTCTCTCCCTCTCGCTCTCTGTCGCCCTTCCCTGCACTCCTTTCGCTCCTTCGTCTCTCTCTCTCTCTCTCTCTCTCTCTCTCTCTCTCTCTCTCTCTCTCTCTCTCTCTCTCTCTCCCATTTTACTTTTTTTTTTTTTTTTTGTATCGTATTGTAGTTCTAGTCACTTTTTGCATGCTTCTTTTGTTGCCTTATCTTATGTTGACCCTATTCAGGGCGAGGACTGGATGTAAAAAAGCACATCAGTGCTTATCTATTATCCTCGTAAATAAAGAATTTTGTCTTGTCTTGTCTTGTCTTGTCTCTCTCTCTCTCTCACGTTGCATATGTCAAGATCGTGGTCTGTGGTGGCAGTCTAAATTTTATGGTCAACCTATTGTCAATCCGTGGCCCCCTCACCCTTCACTCCCATCCTAAGTTTATATTTCTTATTGATGAAATGTTTTATACTCAACGTTTTATTTTAAAGTTAAACATTTTTATTAAGGTGCCTGCTGCGTACGTTCGTGATTCGTGTTCAGGATCTTAGGGTGGAGAATGCGAGCGTTTTACTGCCACAGTCTGTTACCCCTGACGAAGGCGATTAAAGCCGAAAATTTGGGATATTTTAATCTGTTTGTTTGGATTTTTATCTACTTTGACTGTTCTTTTTATTCTAGATCTACATCACGGATCCATACCAAGATGTCGTGTGTTTGTTTATGGGCCACATTCTGTCTTTCCACCAAGTTTCGTTCACACGGGTACCGTAGATTTTGAGTAAACTTAATGAAAGGCAAACAAACCCACAGAAGCCGGTGAAAACAACTCTTTTGGCGAGGAATAAGATGGTGGACTCAACATCCCATGAACAGGAATCTAGACTATCATTATAAAGTCTAAACATACATTTCTACAAAATACCGTGACGGTCGTGCGACTATAGGAGATTTATTTACGTACTCACCAAAGTCGTCTTCCCTATTTACCCATCGCGCTTCTATCGTGGCTTGTCTACCAACTCTTCGGGTTCTCTAACCACTTGTGGTATCCAGGGTTCTCTAGGCAGCTGAGCTATTCAGTGTGCTCTGAACAATCGTTCTCTTCAGGTTGCTCTAACCAATCGTTCTATTCAGGGTGCTCTAACCAATCGTTTCTACTCAGGATGCTCTAAACAATCGTTCTAAACAATCGTTTATTCAGAGTGCTCTAAACAGTCATTCTATTCAGAGTGTTCTGAACAATCGTTCTCTTTAGAGTGCTCTAAACAGTCATTCTATTCAGAGTGTTCTGAACAATCGTTCTCTTTAGAGTGCTCTGACTCTTCATTCTATTCAGCGTGCTCTGACTTTTTGTTCTATCCAAGGTGCTCTAGACAGTTTATCTTTTTAAGGCACTCCTGATCAATCTTCCTATTCTAGATGCTCTGATCAATTAGGATTTATTAACCAATTGAGTTGATCAGGATGCTTCAACAACATGACCTGTTCAGAGTGCTTCACCAAACTGAGCCATTCATGGTGTTTTAACAAATGAGCTATGCAGGGTGCTTTTACAAACTGAGGTATTCAGAGTGCACTAACCAACTGAGCTATTCAGTGCATTGAGCCAGCTGAGCTATTCAGAGTACACTACCAACTAGACTATTCAGAGTGCATTAACCTACTGAGCTATTCAGAGTATCTTAACCAACTGAGCTATTCAGTGTACACAAACACACTGAGCTATTCAGGGTAATTTTAGCCAACTGAGTGATTCAGTATGATTTAACCAACAGAGCTACTCAGGGTGATTTAACCAGCTTAGCTGTTCAAGGTGTTTTTCACCAACTGAGCTATTCAGTGTGCTCTAATCAACTGACCTATTCAGGGTGCTTTACGAAATTGAGCTACTCAGGGTGATTTAAGCAACTCAGGGTGTTTCAATCGAATGAGCTATTCAGAACGTTTTAACCAGCTGAGCTATTCAGAGTGCTCTGAACAACTGAGCTATTCAGGGTACTTTAACCAACTCACAAATTCAAGTTTAATGTAGCTGCAAAGTTAGGCAACTGCAGGCGGAAATCTTAACACAATTTAAAAAATTAATTATAAGGCTCCGCCAAAAACGTATTCAAACGAATTACAAGACAAAACGCGACGCGTTTCGATCACTTAGGTCTTCTTTAGGCAAGAAACACAACAATCAGGACAACAAAAATGAACAAGAAATCACTTATCTTCATCCAATTGGCGCAAGATGGGCGTTGAATCCAGGTTGTTTTAACCAAATGAGCCATTCAGTGTGTGCTTTAACTAGCTGAACTATTCGGGGTGCTCTAAACAAGTGAACTGTTCAGGGTGCTTTAACCAACTGAACTACTAGAGGTGTTTTAACCAACTGAACAATGTAGGGTTCTTCAACCAACTGAACTTTTCACTGTGCTCTTACCAACTGAGCTATTCAAGATGTTTTCACCAATTGAGCTATTCAAGGTGTTTTCACCAACTGAGCTATTCAAGGTTTTTCACCAACTGCGCGATTCAGGGTATGTTAACCAACTGAGCGACCCATGGTGTTTTAACCAACTGAGTTGTTCATGATGTTTTCACCCAACTGAGCTTTCAGGGTGTTTTCACCAACCGAGCGATTCAAGGCGTTTAACCAACTGAGCTGCTCAGGTTGTTTTAACCAACTAAGCTCTTTATGGTATTTTCACCAACTGAGCTGTTCAAGTGTTTTAAACTAACTGAGCTGTTCAGGGTGTTTAAACCAACTGAGCTGTTCAGGGTTTAAACCAACTGAGCTGTTCAGGGTGTTTAAACCAACTGAGCTTCAGGGTGTTTAAACTAACTGAGCTGTTCAGGGTGTTTTAAACCAACTGTGCTATTCAAGCTGTTTTAACTAACTGAGCTGTTCATGGTGTTTTAACCAACTGAGCTGTTCAGGGTGATTTAAACCAATTGTGCTATTCAAGGTGTTTTAACTGACTGAGCTGTTCATGGTGTTTTAACCAACTGAGCTGTTCATGGTGTTTTAAACCAACTGAGCTGTTCAAGGTGTTTTAACTAACTGAGCTGTTCAGGGTGTTTAAACCAACTGAGCTGTTCAGGGTGTTTAAACCAACTGAGCTGTTCAGGGTGTTTAAACCAAACTGAGCTGTTCAGGGTGTTTAACTAAACTGAGCTGTTCAGGGTGTTTAAACCAACTGAGCTGTTCAGGGTGTTTAAACTAACTGAGCTGTTCAGGGTGTTTTAAACCAATTGTGCTATTCAAGGTGTTTTAACTAACTGAGCTCTTCATGGTGTTTTACCAAACTGAGCTGTTCAGAGTGTTTTAACCAACTGTGCTCTTCATGGTGTTTTAACCAACTGAGCTATTCAGGGTTTCAACCAGCTGAGCTATTCCGAGTGCACTGCCCAACTCAGCCATTCAGGGTCTTTAATGGAACTGAGCCATTTTAACAAGCTGAGCTACTCATTGTGTTTTAACCAACTGAACTGTTCAGTGTGTTTTAATCAACTGACCTATTCAGGGTACAATAACCAACCGAGCTATTCATGGTGCAATAACCAACTGATCTATAAAGGGTGTTTTAACCAACTGAGCTATCCAGAGCGCTTTACTCAACTGAGCTATTCAGAGCGCTTTGCGTAAGTGAGCCATTCAGTGTGCACTAGCCAACTGATGTCGCCCTTCTTGCGCCAAACTGGACGAAGATAATGGATTGCTCGTTCGCTTCCTTTGTCCTGAGTATTGTGTATCTTAACTGAAGAAGGCCTAAGAGGTCGAAATGCGTCGTTTTTTGTCTTGTGATTCGTTTGTCTGCGTTTTGGGGCAGAGCCTTAAAAATTATTTTTCAAATTTCATCTATCAAGGGTGTTTTAACCAACTCAGGCATTGAGGATGTTTTAATCAACTAAGCTATTCAGAGCGCTTTTACCAATTGAGCTATTCAGGCTGCACCAATCAAGTCAACTATTCAGGTGTTTTAACAACTGAACTATTCAGTGTGTTTCGACCAAATCAGCTATTCAGGATGTGCTAACCAATCGAGCTATTCAGGGTGCACAAAACAACTGAGCAACTCAAGGTGCACTAAACAACTAAACGATTCAAGGTGCATTAAACAACCTAACTATTCAGGGACCACCAGCCACCGTGGCGAAGTGGTTAGCGTCGCGGACTCCCGGCTGGGAGGTCGTGGGTTCGAATCTCATCCGAGTCATGTGGGTTTTTCTGCCCCGACCGGCTCCTACCCAGAGTTGAGTTTGCTGCAGTCAGTTTGGAAGACTGGGGCCACACAGTCGAGTTTCATCCACTTAATGGATGCGTTTCTGAGAGTGTTGCTCAAATTGCTCAACTGCAGGTGGTTGTATCTCTGGGGCCTGGTTGACGCCGGGATATATTATGAAAGGAAGCGTAGAGTACAGCCCTGTCATGTAGTCTCAGACCGAAATCGAAATCCGTAGCATCATCTTAATGATCCTCATCCCCATCGATCAGCATAAAAAAGTCTCAAATTCTGCGGCCCTTCATGCCCTGCTCTCATGGTGACCTCAGTTTCGATGTCCTCTCCACGTCTGTGGCCTTGGTTTGGTTCCGTCGGGGTCACGGTATCGGCGAGTCCGTGGGGGCTGTTGTTGGACGGACGTGGTGGAGCTCTCCGGAGGGACAGCTCACTCACGCCGGCTCCGCGACTAAGCAATTATTGTCGTCAGTAGGGGGCTTAGTAGGTGGTGTCCTGCGTATGTTATATCAGAACAGGTGCCACTGAACACCACCGAAGTGACCCGGAGTCAGTGCAGTGTCTCCTCCGGTGGGTTGCCTCTTGAAGACTGACTGCTCCCTGTGGATTGCCGGTGCCGGGGCTGCGGCGGGCCCGACCGGGCTGTGGCTGTGGACGGGGTGTCGGGATGAGCGGCGTGGGTGCACTGCTTCTGAGGTGGCGCAGAGGTTGGGACAGCAAAAAAAAAAAAAAAAAAAAAAAAAAAAAAAAAAAAATTCAGGGAGCTTTAACCAACTACTTATTCAGGGTGTTTAACCAGCTGTGCTATTCAGGGTGCTTTAACCAGCTAACTAGTACACTAAACAACTGAACTATTTAGGGTGCTTTAATCAACTATATCACTGAGAGTGTTTTAACCAACTGAACAATTCAGAATGCTTCATCCAGCTAAACTATTCACAGTGCTCTAACCAACTGAGCTATTGAAAGTAGGTTAAACAACTGAGCTGTTCAAAGTGCACTAACCAACTGAGCTATTCAGAGTGCACTAACCAACTTACTTATTCAGGTGATTTAACCTACTGAGCTGTTCAAGGTGTTTTTCACCAACTCAGCTATTCAGGGTGCTGTAAGCAACTGAGCTATTCGGGATGCTCAACCAACTCACCAATTCAGAGTGTTTTAACCAATTGACCAATTCAGTGTACTCTACACAACTGAGCTGTTCAGAGTGCTTCAACCAACTGAGCTATTCAGGATGTTTTAAACCAACTTAGCTATCCACGGTGTTTTTAACCAAATGAGCTATTCATAGCGCTCCAAGCAACTGAGCTATTCAGGGTTTTTTTAATTCCAATTCAGCTATTCCGAGTACAATACCCAACTGAGCTATTCAAGATGTTCAAACCAACTGAGCTATTCAGAGTACTCTAATCAACTGAATTATTCAGGGTGCTCCAAACATCCGAGCTATTCAAAGTGCTTTTACCTACTAAGCTATCCAGGGTGACTTAGGCAACTGAGCTATTTAAGTACTTTTAAGCCAATGAAGATCTATGGAAGCAAACAGGACAGGAAACAGTGGCCAAGCAGATTCTGCGGAGGAAATGGGGCTGGATTGGACACTCTCTCAGGAAGCCAGCATCCAGCACCACACGCCAAGCCCTGACATGGAACCCGCAGGGGAAAAGGAAGAGAGGCCGACCTCGCAGCAGCTGGAGGCGAGACACTGAGGCAGAGATAAAGAGGCAGGGGACCAACTGGACAGGCATTCAGCGAGCAGCCCAGAACCGCCTAAGTAAGTAAGTAAGTAACCAATCGAGCTATTCCGGGTGCTCTAACCAACCGAGCTATTCAGGGTGCTCTCTAACCACGAGCTATTCAGGGTGCACTACCCACTGAGCTATTCAGAGTGCACTAACCAACTGAGACATTCTGATGCTTTAACAACTGAGTTATTCATGGTGTTTTATCCAGCTGAGTTATGTGGGGTGTTTAACCAACTGAGCTGTTCAGTGTGCATTAACAAGGGGGCGCTGCACTGAGTGGCGACCTGTGTGATTGTGCTGCCGTCTCAATTACTGTTTTCGTCAATGTGACCCATTTGATGTGTAAAAATTTTTACCCAGTACAGTGTGTGATTGCCAGGATGGATTCTGTTCAGTGGTCGAAGGTGTGTGTGACGTTCCTTGCCTTGTTTCAAGTCGTTTTTCTTCGCCACTCATCAGCTGTGCAAATCCAAAATGGCGCCCACCAGCAGTGGGACAGTAACCAACTTTCTTACACCCGTGAATTCTTACTGAGCTTTCGATTTTATTCAGACCACAGCGTGCACGATTTAACCAACTTACCATTTTTAACTAATCCAAACACAGGTGATTTCAAAACCGGTTCTGAACATGCCAAAAGAAAAGAAAACGTGGTCAGCGTGGAGGTGTAAAACGAAGATTGAGAAGGAATGGTAGCCGACACACCCACCCCCCCCCCCCACCCACCCCCCGCCATCTATCATTTTATCTAATGTTCGCTCGATCAACCCGACCAGCTCCAACGGAAATTTTGATGAACTGTCAATGAACTCTCGTTTTATGAGAGAATACAGAAATGCTTGCGTTTTATGTTTTACGGAAACATGGTGGTGTGACTCTATCTCTGATGACAGTGTGGCCATAGACGGATTTCACCCCCCTCTCAGAACTGGCCGTGACCCACTGACCACAGGCAGGCACACGGGGGAGGGGTGTGTGTCTGTATGTCAACAATAGATGATGTGACAATGCTAATGTGACTGTGAGAAGACGGCTGTGCACCCCTGATGTAGAACTGATATCGCTGTCTCTGAGACCAAGATACCTGCTGCTGGAATTCGGACAGTTGTTTTTAACAGTTGTTTATGCTCATCCTGCTGTCAATGTGTCATGTGCCGCTGCCCATGTTGTTGATACTGTGCAGTTTCTTCAGTCTATCTCTCCTGATGCACCCAATTTTATTCTTGGTGACTTTAATTACTGTAAACAGAAGACTGACTCATCCCTTCCATCTTTTAAAACAATATATTACCTGTTTTATTCGTAAAAACAAAATGCCCGATCTTTGTTATGGCAACATCAATCACGCTTACAAATCTGAACCCCTACCCCCTATCGGAAAATCCGATCATGATGTAGTCCACCTCATACCCGCGTACAGACCTAAAATTCAGACAGAACCCATCATAAAGAAGAAGGTAAGGTATGGGAGCCTGGCAGTATTTTGGAATTACAAGGATGTTTTGACTGTACTGATTGGGACCTTTTCTTTGAATCCTCTGTCAATATCCATGAAGCAATAGATGTCATATCAGAATATATTATGTTTTGTCAAGATTTAATCATTCCATCAAAAACAATCAAAATTTTCCCTAATAATAAACCATGGGTAACGAAGCCACTGAAAACAGTGTTAAATGAAAAGAAAATTGCCTTTCAAACAGAAAACAAAATGGAACGTAAGAAAGTCCAAATAAAAAAACTGAGAAAGGAAATACGCTCAGCCCAAACAAAGTACAAAAGAAGAAGGCTGAATTGCAGTTTCAGTGCGGTAATATGCGAAACGCATGGCAAGGTCTAAAAAATTAACTGGTCAAACCAGATCCCATCATCATGTGCCTTATCAAAAGAACAGCAACAACAATTCTCTAATGAACTCAACGAATTTTACTGTCGTTTTGATGCTCATGATTTCACCGATGCATGGGAGTGATAAAAGAGGAAAAATCAAAGCAAAGATAGAAGATGAGATCATTATAGAAGATACAACAATAGTTTTCAATGTTTAAAAGACTAAATATCCAAAAGGCGCCTGACCCAGACAATATTAGTAGTGTATTACTCAAGAACTGTGGATCTCAACTCTGTCATGTCTTCACTAGACTGTTCAATTGGTCTATTAAAACTTCAACTGTCCCCTCTCTCTGGAAAGCCTCAGTGATCTGTCCTATACCAAAAAAGTCTAAACCATCTTCCCTCAATGACTACCGCCCAGTCGCTCTAACATCCATTGTGATGAAGTGTTTCGAAAGAGCAATACTCAGTCACCTCCTCACTGATACAGTCAGTCATCAAGATCCTTATCAGTTTGCATACAAACGCAACAGATGCACAGACGATGCCACTCTCACACTTTTACACAACGCTTACACTCACCTGGAGAAAAAACAGATTCTTTTGTTCGTATTCTTTTTATTGATTTTTCATCAGCTTTTAACACCATCCAGCCTCATCTCTTAGCGCACAAACTTTTATCCTTAAATGTCAGACCCAGGCTTATCCTGTGGATCACAGATTTCCTCATCTCCAGATCCCAGTCAGTGCGCTATCAATCTGTCATGTCATCTGTCCTCTTTTGTTCCACAGGTTGCCCTCAAGGTACCGTTCTTTCTCCTGTCCTCTTTACTCTGTACACCAACGACTGCATTGGTACAGAAGAAACACCAGTCATAAAATTCAGATGATACAGCCCTTAGACCTTTCCAATTCTGATGTAACATATTTTGATGAAGTTGAGCGTTTCAGCACCTGGTGTAAAGAAAATTATCTTGAGCTTAACGTCAAAAAACAAAGGGAGATGATCATAGATTTTAGGAAAGCGAAAAATTATGTGCCTGATCTTTATATTGATGGAGAAAAAGTGGAACGGGTAGAGGAATACAAATATCTGGGCACAACGTTAGACAATAAGCTCACTTTCAATACACACACCAGGTCCGCATACAAAAAATGCCAAACCAGAATGTATTTCCTACGCAAATTGAGGAATCTGCATGTCCAGCCAAAAATTCTTAAAACATTTTACAGGAGTTTTATTGAGTCTGTCTTGACTTTTTCATGCATTTGCTGGTATGGAAATCTTAATTTGAAAAACAGCAAACTCTTGGATAGCGTTGTGAACATCTGTGGTAAGATTGTTGGTGAGAGACAGGAGAGTATGAGTGAGTTGTATGAAAGGCGTGCGGTCAACAAGGCTCGTGCGATTGTT
>JADBJO010006240.1:45385-50385 GCA_016801955.1 Conus betulinus
CTGCGCTTGGTGAGGGCCCCAATGCTAACCGGCCAATAACCCACTTCTGCCGACGTTCTGAATTCTTTGTCGTTTAAAGCACTTAAGCCTTCTGAGAGGTTTGGCTTCCTCGACACGGCATTTTTACGAAAGATTCAACGTAACGTGTTTTTCGTATAAAGCCGGCTTTGTGTGTGGGTACTTTAAGGATAGTAGTACACAAGCATTTAAAAAAGAAATCATTATGAATGGTTTCTGTATAATCGATGCAAATGAAGAATCTACTTTTGTGTCTCTCCGTGGATATAGCGTTACAGATTATTTCCTGGGTGTCAAGAGATATAGCTTCGAACTGTACCTCAAAAGTTAATGACAGTCTTTTGTTAATGGCAGTTACAGTAGTTGACAAGGAAACAGTTTTTTCCCCAAGACTATATCCCTATTGTGCCCCAGTTGGGTGAAAAAAAAAACTTGATTGTATAGTCAGAAGGTCAAAAAGAAAAACACAGATTTTATCGACAAATGAAATCCAGACGAGCTGAAGTAATGCTTAGTTGCAGTAATGGATACTGTGTTTTAAAGATACGTATAAAATGTGTTGAACGTTTTGTAAACTTTATACTGTATACGGAGCTGTTGCTTGTATAGTTAGGTTGTGTTGGAGTTGGGCGGGGAAAAGGCCAGTGACTGGTACAATCGTGAGCATGAGCACGAAAACAAAGAAAGAAAGAAAAGAGAAAAGATTAAAAGTTTGTTGCCAAACTTTCAGCGAGCTAATACGGCTAAAGCAGAATTTAAAAAAACAAAAGCAAGTACATGTTAAAAGAACGAAAAGACTGTTCTGAGAAAATAAAGAAAAAAAAAAGCATTTGAAGAACAGAAACTGTAAAAGTTAAACAATAAAGGATACGAATTTCCATTAGACAGCAGTTACGCTTGTTAACAGAATGAAATATAAGGAAATAACCTGACAATACTGGTACGATCACTTCTTTTAAATGAATGAATTCTTTCGAAAAATTCATCAAGGCCACTGAAGGTTGAAGATTTTGATGTGGAGCAAATGTGATATGAATCCTTATTTAATGATTTCATACCGATATAAGAAATTACAGCAAGTACAAGAAATCTGAACATTGTGAAAAGTGCTACATCGGATAAGTGAGACATTGAAGATGGTCGTGGATGAATTTTCTTTATGAATTGAAATCTGTGTTCCATTATGTAACACCGTGTTTGATAGCCGAATATTTTTTTGTGGATTAGTCAGATCCAGTTATTGCCCCAGTGTTGTGAAAGGGAAACACAGATAAACCCAAATCCATATTCAGGTATAGCTTGAACGAGTGTGATTTGTGGAGCTTGTACACACATTTTGAATGAATGAATAGATAGTAGATACAAAATACAAAGAAGAAGAAAAGAAAACGAAAGAGGGAGAAAGTGTGTCCCTTCATAGAGAGGTAAGTTGTGTAGCCTCCATGCCCATGTCAAATGAATCTCTCTCTCTCTCTCTCTCTCTCTCTCTCTCTCTCTCTCTCTCTCTCTCTCTCTCTGTGTGTGTGTGTGTGTGTGTGTGTGTGTGAGAATTCTTTGTTTCCAGTTGAGGGGATCGTTGTATACATGTTGACTTGGACAATTGCTGTCAGCTGTGGCCATCGTCTTCCCGTCGTTAACATACTGGTTGTCATCCGTCTCAGTAGCCTGAACAATCTCCAGGATTAGTATTCGTCGGCCACTGTCGCCCCTAGCATGTGGACAATATAATGATCTTAGCTGATGGCTGGTGAGCGGACTGGTACCAAACAAGTGCAAATGGCCTGTTCTTAACACTTCGTACATAGCGTCAGATGACAACACCCACCAAAGTATAAGGTTTTTTTTAAATTTATTCGATTTTTGCATTGTTACATATTTTTTTCACCAGTATCAAACGTAGTTTTGCCGCTCTAAAGTCAGAATTAGTAGACAGTTATATGTGGAAGGGAGAGGGGATGGGGTGGTGGTGGTGGTGATAAGATTGGTTGGTTTTGGTTTGTTTTGTTGATTGATTCCTAATTTCTTTCTCTTTCACTCTGAACCACCTAACCTCAACACACTCGCGCGCCCGTGTACCCACATCTCCGCGCAGCCCCTCTCTCTCTCTCTCTCTCTCTCTCTCTCTCTCTCTCTCTCTCTCTCTCTCTGTCTGTCTGTCTTTTGTCGCCTTGCTTTCATGATTATTTGAGCTAATTTTATCAGCCTAAATATTATAGGCAACCGTTCTTACTTAAATTGGTTTTGTTGATGTCGTCATCCTTTGCCCGAAACGTTAAAACAAACCTTTTTGTTTCTATACAAGGCATTTAAGGTGAGAGAAGTAGCTGTTTTATGATCAGAGTAATATGTTCATATCAGTTTTGTTATTGTCAATAGTTTGAATTGAATAAAGTCATTTTTTGTGGAACGAATACA
This sequence comes from Conus betulinus, assembly GCA_016801955.1. NCBI lineage: Eukaryota > Metazoa > Mollusca > Gastropoda > Neogastropoda > Conidae > Conus > Conus betulinus. The sequence continues at coordinate 47,819 of JADBJO010006240.1, forward strand.
GGACTTTTTGTGTTTTGTTTTTGCTTGGTTGGTTTTGTATGATGTACATACACCTTCATTAGTCTGTACATGAATAGACCATCCGAATCCGACTCTCTATGGACATGACATCCACGAGCTCGACAGCGCTTTCCATGAGATCACCCCCTCCCCCCTACGCCCGCCCCCACCTTTCGACAGCCTCCTACTGTGCGGCTTGTCACGGCAAACAAAACCTCCATGTGGGGCGGTGGCCCCTCGGTCATTGACGGCAGGGACTGAGCGTTTTAAAACCAGATCATCATGTACGAAAAGAAACCACACCTTTCACACGCAGTTTTTCGACTAAACCCTCCATCAAAGTGAATACAAAAAACTTTATGACAGCTTTTGAAGGTACTTTTGCTTTTGTTGTTAGTATCGCGCCCCCCCACCCCACCCCCACCCCTTTTTTTTTTGTTTTTGTTTTGTCCTTTGCTCTTTTATTTTATTTTGTTTTTTCTTTTTCTTTCTTTCTTTTTTCCCCTGTTTTGCTTTGTGACTTTTTTTTTTTCGATTATTTAAGAACCTCTTTCTGCAAAGAATTTCTTGCTTTTCTTCTTTGACAGTTTGAGTCTTACTTGTTTACAGTTTGGGTCTTACTTGTTTTAAGAAGATCTCCAACACTAAAAGTATGTCAGGATTTACGGATTAAAACAAAAGATGGGCAATGGAAACACACAAATGAGGAGTAAAGAGGACTGTGACATAAAAAAAAAAGAAATGTTCATTTGTGAGGGAGTGTGTGTGTGTGTGTGTGTGTGTGTGTGTGTGTGTGTGTGTGTGTGTGTGTGTGTGTGTGCGTGCGTGCGTGCGCGCGCGCGCGCTTATAGAATAGAGGGATGAATAGATAAATAGATCGACAATATGACATGCATTCATGGCACAAAGATTACAAATGTTTACATACTTTCCAATTATAAGCCGTTACATGTCTGTTCGTTCTGGGTAATCTGTACGACAGGTTTCTACAACCTTGTCACTTACGTGTGGAACTGCAGTTTCATTATTTCATAGTCTCATTAGCCCTTGTTTTTAGATGGGGAATGGTGTTTCATTATTGTTCTAACTGTAATTTGTAGGCCCATTGTTGTCCGTTGAATTGGCATTGTATATTTCAGTGTTTTTTTTTTTTTTTGTTGTTTTATATGTTGCTATTTGTGTCCAGACTGTACAGAGGTGAGTTCCAAACTTGAACTGCAACAGAAACTGAAAACAAACCAACAAATGTGTTATGCCGTACTCTTCCGTTTTTGCGTTTGTAAACGGCTTTTTTTAAAGTTTCTGTCAAAGCTAACCTGTTCAATTGGGATAGAAACGTTTAACTGAAAGTTTTGTTGTTGTTGTTGTTGTTTTACCCCACAAAAATCCAATAATCCACCGACCTCGGTTAAGGGATGGACATGAATAGTGCTTTCTTCCCGATCTTGGTTTTACTACGTTGCCTTTTTTCTTTTCTTTTTGCTTTTTTTTTTCGTTTCTAAAGCGTCTGTTTCAACTGAAATGATTGAAGTTTGTTAATGATATGTTAGAAAAAGAAAGTCAGTGTACAAATCTCACTCGCATACACATGCACGCCAGCACCCACGCACATCCCCCCCCCCCCCCCCCCCCTCACAACAGAGAGAGAGAGAGAGAGAGAGAGAGGGTGGGGTGGGGGTGGGGGGAAGCATTCAAGCAAAACATACGACAGACACTATAGGTATCCGCGTGGGGCGCAACACACCCAGTGAACGTTGTAAAAAGCAAACCAGGGGACGCTTAGAAATTCTATATGATCCATATGATATGACCTGATATTTCTAGGACGTTCTTTCGTCCAGCAGGGCCAGGAGAAAGCTGACATGATGGGGGAATGTCACTCATTTTCCTCCCCCTCTCACTCTCCGAGTCACACTCAGCTTCCCCTTCGACCACCTCTTGCTCCAGATAAGTCATTCTTCTTTCTATGACGTCACGTCACTGAACAGCACCGGAGAAACGTACAGTTTCTCCAAGGCGATCAATGAGCAGTTTTTTTGTCTTCTCAGTGCGCATGCGCTTGTTTGTGTTCCTTTTCCGCTTCTGAAGCGTTCGCGAAGGTTTTTTTTTCCCCCAGTAAGCTCTTATTTCGTTAGTTTTAGGTTACTGTCCTGTGGTTAGGTTAATTTAGGTTAAGGTCAGAGCTGGGGTTATGGTTGTGGTCAGGGTCAGGGTTAGATCACCTCTCATGGATGTGCCGAAGACGCAGAATGTTACACAACATTCAGTTGATTGGCTGAGACCAAGGGTACCTTTTTGCCACTTTGCCGGATCTATGACGATACCTGGGGAAAAAAAGAATACTTTCGGGCCTTGAAAGCCATATTCATTTGTTAGTGGTCACCATTCGTCAGGGCCTCTTGAGATGCTAAATGAGAGAAACGACAAAGAAGAGGAGAACGGATGTTACGTCCTTACCTGATTCACCGCAACCGCGTGCGTAGAAACACGTTTCGTTTCGGCATAGCATGAAGAGTGAGATGACGTCATGCATGAAGCCAAAGATAGTTCAAAGGCCAGCAACTCCT
>JADBJO010006240.1:62885-70385 GCA_016801955.1 Conus betulinus
GAGAGAGAGAGAGAGAGAGAGAGAGACGAGAGAGAGACGCAGACGCAGACGTAGATGCAGACGCAGACATTTATTCATAAAGGCCATGGCCCCCTACGAGCGAGAGAGAGAGAGAGAGAGAGAGAGAGAGAGAGAGAGAGAGAGAGAGAGAGAGAGTTCTTTGGCCGCCTCATCTCCTTCTCCCTCCACTGCCCCGTCTCCCGGTGGATTTAACCTACTCCCACGCCACTCCTTCTGGCTCCCCAACACACAGGCAACACCACGAATGTCCTGTCACAATCCCCGCAGCCAAGGAGCAGCAAGAAGTATCAAGTCGCCACCAGGCAGTCCGCTAGAAGACATACATAACACTGCACCGTTGCCGCGCCGACTTGGTAGTATGCAGCAGTGCGGTTCTGATTCAATATCCACAGGCCAACACCTATCAGCCCCCATTAATTACAATAATTGCTTGGGCGTGAAGCCAGCGCGAGGGAGTGCCTCCTCCGGAAGAAGCCAGCACGTTCATTCAGTAATGGTCCCTATGAACGTCCTGGTTCCGCCGACTTCGGCATGAGCGTAGGAGTAGCGAGAACGCGGAGAGGGAAACAACACTAATTAAGGTCACTGCAAAACCGGGGCATGATGGGTAGGAGTAGGCCGGGGCTGAAAAATCCCACAGACAATCACGTTCTTTTCTTGAGAATCGAACTTTCGATCCTCTAGCTTATACGCCTGCAATACTAACCACTTCGCCACAGAAGCTGATTAACAAAAAAAAAAAAAAGAAAGAAAGAAAAAGAAAAGAAAAGAAAGAAAGAAAAAAGAAAAGAAAAAGGAAAAAGACTTTGTTTTCAGCCTAAATTTTCGAGCAAGTTCATGAAAAAAATAATAGAATAGCTAGAAAGGATTGATCGATGAGAAAGCTTAGCAGTTGGAGACATTTTTTAATGCCAATGCGGTGCTTCCATAAAAGTAGGCCTTAAACGTAATACATCACAACACAACGCATGACACAATCACACAAGACAATAGTATTACATACGGGAAGTGTGTTCTCTCTTAATATCACACAAGTGCCTATAGGAGGCTTCCTGAACATCAGTTACTGGTCCTGGGTCCGCTTCCTTGACAAATACTGAAATAGTTGTGAAGAAAACAAATGAGAACGAAAAATCAGGGAAGTACATTCACAGCAGCAAATGGAAACTATTGCAATCCATCTTGAAGACAGAACCGTTCCTATTGCCTGCCACGAAACCTTTCGTCCGCTGGGTATGCGTGTGTGTGCGTGTGTGCGTGCGTGTGTGTGTGTGTGTGTGTGTGTGTGTGTGTGTGTGTGTGTGTGTGTGTGTGTGTGTGTGTGTGTGTGTAGATAGACAGATAGATATATGCATACATACATACAGTCGAAGCCGCTTATAACAAAGTTGGATGTAACGAAAGCCGGATATAACGAAGCAAAATGGTTGGTCCTGGCAAAAATCCTTCTTTATACAACTAAAAATCCGTCGGATGTAACGAAGTCGGATGTAACGAAATGCCGCTTATAGCAAGATGGTTTTAGTGTCCCAGCGGGCGATCACGCTTGTTATAACAAAGCAGCCGCCTATAGCGAATCATTATGTTCATCCCTGAGAAGAGAGTTTAAGCCGGACATAACGAAGTGGTTAATTATCTCAGAAATGGTTGGTTAGTTCGCTGCGATGTGTACTGCTTCATTCGGTCGCATGCTATTCTAGGGAGATGGAGGATAGCATATGAAATGTAGAGCTTTTTATGCGTTGCTCTAAATAGAATTCACACATCTGTACATGTATTTGACTACCCGCATAACCTAAGCTTGTTTCATTTTTTTTAAAAACACAGCTTCACATTGGCAGATTGAAAGTACACAGTAATTTTTTTTTTTACTGAATGTTTGTTGCCTCTGTAATTCATAATGTAAAATCGTATTGTAATGATCTATACTGCGAGTGCCAGTAATTGTTGAAGCAGAGCAGTCGACTCAGGTAGGGTCAAGTTCAGCGGCTGTAGACGGAGGAGAGATGCTAGAGAGAGGATGGTGGGTTGAAGCGGAAGGAGGGTGTCAGGCTTTGATTTGATAGGTCATTTTATCATGGCGTCTGCATGTCGCAAAGGTCTGACGCTAAAGAGAAAAACTGAAATTACTCAAGAAGTTGTATGAAATCCAGCAAAACAGAAGATGATAGCCAAGTATATGAAATTGCGCTGCCGACACGGGCAACCATTCTGGTTTCAAAGAGAAGTGCTTACGTCAGTATTTTGATGGTGAAGACACCGTAGCATACCAAAACTCATTGCAGATACCTATCGGAGAGAGTCAAACGAGAAGTTTGACAGAACTGCTGCACGTAACATGTACTTTGGGGCGTTTGTGTAATCATGTGGACTGCCGTGTTACGAGGATGAAAAACAAAATTATTATCCTTTTGAGATGTCTCTCTTCACAGTTAATGGTTGAGATTTATTTTGTTTTGTTTTGTTGTTTGTCCAGCTGTGGCAACAATTAACCTTATCTGTTCTGTCAAAGAGTGTGACGTTTGAGTTTTTTTTTTTTTTTTCCCATCCAGTGTGGTAACAAACACCATTATCTCTTGTTTCACAGAATAAGAGAATTTGAGGATTTTTTTTCTTTATTTTCTTTCGTCCAGCTGTGGCAGCAATCATCCTTTTCTGTTGTTTCATAGAATGTGAACATTCACATATCAGACATTATCACTGCCACTCCATTAACTGTATATGAGTGACCTGTTGATTACTGCTAAGAATAAATAAAGAAATCTTGATTGATACACTAAGACATAATAACACATCTGTGACTTTCGCAGCAATGATAGAGAAAAGTTATAAATCATAATTTTCTTTTCAAGACCTCATTGGCACACTGATCATTTTTGGTTATTGTGATTTCTAGTGAAGCTGTGACAAGTACAAAAAATGCTCTGTATGGCAGAGTGCGTGTATTTTAAAATTAATTACTTACGTTTAATTTCAGCACCAGTGCATACTCTAATAACCCAACAGTGTGAAGCAGTATGTGAACTGTGCAGAAATCCACTTTCCGCCTCCCACCTTCAAATCGTGGCACTGTGTAATTTCCTCTGACAATCTATTCTTCTGAAGTCTTCAGAATAAGACAGTGAATTTTGTTCGCTGTTTCGCTCCCTATCAGTTTCTAAGCCTTCAAATTGCGATATAGGCCTGTGTGATCTGTTTACATTAATTTACAGCCATATTTTGGAAACACTTTTTAAAATCGTTTTCATTAAAGCATATAATAACCTAGGAAACAAGCTTGATTACTGCCCATGTGTGCGGACGCGCACGTACTTGTGTGGTTGGTGGTGATGGACGAGAGAGAGAGAGAGAGAGAGAGAGAGAGAGAGAGAGAGAGAGAGAGAGAGAGAGAGAGAGAGAGAGAGAGTGGTCGACTGATTGATTGATTGATTGAGCTTTAATACGTAAGGTTGAAGATTTTAGGCCAAGGTCTAGTCTTACAATCTGTTCTTGTCATGCATAAATTATTTCAACACATATCATTCATACTGACAATTCAGAATAGCAATATGTAATGCATCAAAATGGAGTGACTGAGGGCGGAGAACGAAAGTAAAATTTAGAAACAGAGAGGGTTAGTTACCGCCAAGGACATTGACAAACAAAGCACAGGACAAGACACGTGTCTTGTCATGTGAATTGTTTGTCAATGTCCTTGGCGGTAACTAACCCCTTCCCTTTCTAAATATGTAATGTAATTCTACAATGACTCAAGCAGACTATCCTTAATGATGACATGATGGGTAGTCAAACAAAAGGAGCCAAAGCAACAAAACAAAATCAGAGAGAGAGAGAGAGAGAGAGAGAGAGAGAGAGAGAGTGGAGATGATAAGAGAGAGAGCGCCTATTCTCGGCTACAATGCTCAAAGCTCTTAATAATGACGATGGGTTTAGTCAAACAATCAAGCCACTCGTTTTACACAAAGAGAGAGAGAGGGAGAGAGAGAGAGAGAGAGAGAGAGAGAGAGAGAGAGAGAGGAGAGAGAGAGAGAGAGAGAGAGAGAGAGAGATGATGATGATAATGATAATGAATACTTATATAGCGCCTATTCTCGGCTAGACGCCAAGCTCTAAGCGCTTTACAATCAACACTCGTTTACACAAGAGAGAGAGAGAGAGAGAGAGAGAGAGAGAGAGAGAGAGAGAGAGAGAGAGAGAGAGAGGAGAGAGAGAGAGAGAGAGAGAGAGAGAGAAGAGAGAGAGAGAGAGGTGGCGGGGGAGGAGGGGAGAGAGCATGGTAGGTGTGGGGAAGAGATGAGGGATGGTAGACAGAGTGGGAGTGGGGATGAGTGACTCATTGGAGTAGGTTACGTGTTTAGACGGTGTATTCAATGTATTGTTTACAGACGACTTTGCGAATGGATGTTAACGATTTTAATCGAATAATCAAATTATTGAGACATAAAATGTTTATGTGAATGTTTCTGGAAAAATTTGAACGTTTTCGTATTCTGTAAACTCGGTGGAAGTGAGATCCAGACATACGGTCCAGAGCAGGCTAGGCTTGTTTTGTATTGATCAATGCGTTGGTAGGGAAGATGGAAATTCCTCGAGCTAGAGGAGCTGTTCGATCTTGTAAAAAGGGCACTGAGGAAACATGACATCGAATCTGCCAATATTGTAAGCATAAATGATGCCTTGTTGAAGTCCGACTGCTTACGCAGGGGAAGTATGTTCGGTGCTTTTAGCTTTTCATCTGTTGTTAGAGGTACGACTGGGGGATGAGTAGCTTTGCTGCACGTCTATGGAGCATCTTCAGCTTTTTTTTTTTTTTTTTGGACATCACTACTCCCGTCCCAAACTGTTGAAACGTAATTGATACGTAACAGTTTTTAAGCGCAGTACCGGTAACTGTTGAGATAACAGGATTTTTTTTTTTGTTTGTTTGTTTTTTTTTTTTGTTTTGTTTTGTTTGTTAGTATCTTCCATACATTATTGAGATTAGATTGCCATTTCAGTTCTGTATCTATCGTTACGCCCAAAATATAATGCTCATCTACATGTTCAATAGAAGTACTGTTCAACTGAAGTTTTAAGTAAAGAGGAGTCAGTTGGCGCTTTTGGTGGATGGCCATAATCATAGACTCGGTTTGGGCTGGGTGTGTGACCATTGAGTTTGAATGATAAGAGTCTGACGCTTCAATTAGACTTTGCTGAAGAGACATTTCTATTGTTTATAAATCACTACCATTTCTTTGGCGTGACGAATCTTCAGCAAATACATCAGTCGTGACCTTTCCATCTGATATGGACCGGGATAAATCATTGATGCAGATGAAGAAGAGGAGGAGACCTAGCACTGAGCCTTATGGCACTCCATGCCTGGTAAAGTTTGAAAGAGGGGTTTTGCCAGTAGGCACCACTTACAAAGTCCTATCATTCAACTATAATTGGAATAATGAGACTGTCGTGGAAATGGTTCAAGTAGACAGACAGCTTTTTTTTTTTTTTTTTTTTTTTTTTTTTAAAGAATGGGATTATCAACAAGATCAAACGCCTTTTTGAAGTCAAGAAAGACAACCCCTGTCATTTGTGTTTGGTTCATAGTTGAAAGCCATAAGTCACGTCATGCCGGATATAACCAAGCAACAAGATCTCATTCGTTACAGCGCGCATCGGATGTAACGAAAGCCGGATATCACGAAGCAGTTTTGAATGTCCCGCCGATTCGTTATAAGCGGCTTGGACTGAATATACATACACCTTTTTTTTCACACTTGTTCAGTTCTCAGCAGGAAGGACTGCTTTAGAACAGAAGGTCAGCAAAGAAGAACTCTGTTTTAGCCCTGACGTCATCAAACTCTTAGGAGCCGGGATGAATCCAGGTCATGATTCCTTGTCAGGTAGGTCTGCTGTGCACACCCACCCATCCGCTTCGTCAAGTACACCCCGCTCCCATGCTTTGAAGTGTCACAGCTATTCCCGCACGTGATTCGTGGCCTCCTGCCATGGCTGGAGTTTCTGGTAGTCGGTGTTTCTTCTGGCAGTTCGATTTCCTTGACTACTTGGTTGTGTGTTCATATCGTGTATCTTCCCTGGGTTAGCACTGCTTTGCATTCCATCAGGACATGTTCCGCTGTTCGTTTGCCCTGAGATTGAGGACACACAGCGTCATCGGCTTTCCCCCCTTTTCACTATGTTTTGAATTCGAACGCAGGAGGTCGCACAGGTCTGTGAATGAAGCTGATCGTATTAAAAAGCACATGTCATGTTTCCTTTCAGCTAATACGTCTTCGGAGCACGCTATCTCACGCAGTCCATTGCTCCCATTGCTTTTGCTGGACTGCCTTCTGGACTGTCTTGAGATCATTTCCTTTCGTATACACCTGTATTACCAGGTCTCTCTTTGCTTTTCCCCCTAGCCTTTGACTACTACATCATTTCGCTTGATCTTGGTGCCTAGGTTGTCATCTGCCTCCTGAAGCTTCCATTTTCTGCTAGTCCTTAGTTTAGGCTGGACTGATCTTACAGTCTTCTCTCCCGAGTCCTTAAGCATGGTCAAACTACTCACTTTTCCCACTTTGTACTCTTCAGTCGAAGATGGAATTTCAGGGGTCGCTCCAGTTTTACTTGGCGACAGTCCGAAGCGACGTCAGTGAGATCAGATGCGACACCAGCTATTTCTATATTTATTTTGATGATTTTGGTCTCCAGTGTTTACACCGTGCCATTGGAGATATTGTCTAGCAGTCGATGACGAAAGAACTTCGTGATCACCGTGAATTGCAGGCACCAAACCTGACACTGTGTTAGGGAGGCAACACTGCAGGCTCTCTCCTGCCGTTTGCTAGGTCTCCTTTTTTTTTTTTTTTTTTCCCCTCATCTTACCACTTACCAAGGCTTTCGACTGATTCTTCTGGCACTGTTGAGTGTCCTGGTTGGCCACAGTGAATGTAACTGCTTCAGCTACTTTTCTCTCAGCAGGGAAAGACTTGTTTCGTTGGTTTGAAACTCATCCTGGATGAAGCGACTAATTCGTCAGACAGCATCAGCATTTTGTGTGTTTCCTCCTTGATGGAAAGGACTTGTCATCGTTGAAGACATTTAGAGCGGAAATATTTGGTATCCGTTCCAGAGGTTTGCTGAACGTATGGGCCTACAGCTGAAGGCCGTTTTCATGATGACCACCATTGCCAACACTGTTGGAGAAACTGCGCAGCTTCCAGACTGGTTCAGTCTGCTGTGTATTCATTCGTCATTCGTGAAGAATCTCGCAGAGGAGCCACGAAATTACTTCTCAGCATTTCTCGGATGTTCTTTGGGGCCAGCTGAGTCATCTGATGCAGAACTGATGATTATCTTGTGTCAGATTGAACCACATGACGTCGACACTCCTTTTCTCTGCCTTATCTTTTTAGATGTTTTAAAGTGGCATGCTCTACAACACAACACAGACGCTCCCAAGATGCCCTCGTTCAAGACTGACACATCCAGTTGGGT